>VWYI01020938.1:44584-275295 GCA_013399455.1 Anthoscopus minutus | reverse complement strand
GCGCCGCCCGCTCCGCCCGCGCCGCCGCCATGGGCCGCGGGGCCGCCCCGCTCCGCCGCCTGCTGCTCTCCCTGCTCCTGCTGCCCGCCGCGGCCACAGGCGCACCCGGAGCCTCCTTAACGCTGGGGCAACCGGAGACGGCGGAGGAGCTGATGGAGTACCGCGACCCTTGCAAAGCCGGTAGGGAAGCGGGCTGGCTGCAACTCTGGGAGAAGTTTGGAAGCGCGGCGGCGGTGGACAGGTGTCCCTGCAAGGCGCTCCTGGGTACCCCGGGTGCGCCCGGCCGAACCGTGCCCAGGCTCACCTGGCGGCGGCGGGAGTCCTCCGGCCCGGCCGGGAGCGTCCCCGGCATCCCGCTGCCTTCCCAAACACAGCGGGCACCGGGCGAGCTGCCCCCGGCCCTCCGGTGCGGGAGGCTCCTGGTTGCCTCCAGGCTGCGCCCCGCTGCCCGCGCTGCCTGGGGGCTGTAGCCCCGGGTGGGATGCTATGCCTGGCTTTTCTTTTGTAAATCGCCCCACACTCCCACGCCGCTCCCCCACCTGTGCCGCTCCCTCCCGCGCGAGATTCCCCCCTGCAAAGCCAGGGAAATGCGTGGCCGTGCTTTGCGTTTAGAGGTTGGGGGTTCTCCCTCCCCGCCCTCAAGCATTTTGGCTTTTTCTGTGCCTTTTCACGGCCTTTTGGCAGCTGTTCGAGCTTGCTCCGAGCTCTGTCCGGCCCGCAGTTGCGGTGCGTGCCCCGGAGCGGCGGGAGCGCGGCGGGGCTGCCCGAGGCGCCCGGCACCGGCACGACCCGCCTCGCACACGGCCCGGCCTCCCGGGGCATCCAGGTACTCCATAGCTGTCTGTATGCAAGTTACCACATCTCTCCAGGAAGCCTCCAGCCGCTTCCTCTATCTCTTTCTTGGAGTTTTTCGTTCCCTCGTCAGACTGCACTCTGCTGGTTCTGAGCTCGTTGCTTTTTATCCGTTTGAGTTCTAAAAGAGCTGCTATCATCCCTAATGTTGCATTCCTTTAATTTAAAGATAATATGGACCCAGATTTTCTCTTTGGAAAACTAGGAGGTACTCTTGATGTGAATGTAACTCACTTTGGCTCCAGCTGTTGGAGAATGTTGTAGTCTTGTGAATTGCTTTTCTGCTGAGAAATTGGCAACCGATACCTTGTTAATTGTGTTACATTTACAGATAATTTTGTGTGAAGTCTTTTCTTCTTAATGCTGTAGGAGTTGTAAAAAGAAAGGTGTTTCTTTGTGTGTGGTGTTCTTGGTCTCTTGAGTTGGGGCTTTTTCCCCTGAATGTTCTCCTCGCTGTTACTCTGTGTCCCTTGGCGATAGCTTCTCTTGTTATCAGCTCTCTCCTGCCTGCTTCTGCAGTGCTTGCAGCCGTATCTACTCACATAGACGAGCTCTGTCAATGTAATGTCTTTCAGAGCTTCTCTGCCTGCTACAGCAAGTTTAGCTGGCTTTGTATGTAGGCTGAGTGTGGTGGGTTTCTTTCCAAAATTCAGCTCAGTCCTCTCCAGAGAGTATTTTCTGCACAAAACATTCCCTTGATCAGCAGGTCCTCTGTCATTTGATATATACTTTGGTGTGTGCGAAGGTTAATTCTTTGTAATGAATATTACATTGGAATTGGGATCCAGCCCAAACATGCTTTACTGTATTTGTGTCTGCTTCTAAATGGTAATGAATTGAGCTCTCTTTTTAGTGAAACTAGTTGTTAGTGACACAGCAATGGTTTAGACTTGGAGAGCTACAGGTACAGTGCTGCAGCCTTCCCATCTGAAAATGGGGAGCTTTATCCTTGCTTTCTCAAAATTATACTATCATCTCTGCTGCCTCACTTGCCCTTGTGACTGCTGGGTGCTGCTGTCAGATCAAGTACATGAAGGATGAGGAATGCTCCTTTAAGAACTGCATTTACTTTATTTGATTTCTCTACATCTAAAAGCGAACCTGTGGCAGAGATGGGGAAAAAATTATTTTCCCAGCCTTCCATTTATCTGCCTTCATTGCAGGACCTTTTATTGTTTTCCTCCTGCAGTCCCCTCATTTCCCAGGTCCTCTCACTTCTGCATGCACACAGAAAAGACCCAGGACTGCCAAGGACAGCCTTCCTTCATCTACATCAGCAACTCTTCTTGTGGTGGACAGAATCAACTTCGTTGATTCCTGTTAATTCAATTCAGGCAGAATCAATCACAGAAATTATCGTTATTTTCTGACTTCTCAGTGTTTGCCTTTTATGTTTTTCCAATGTCTTCTTTCCAATAGAAAAGGAGGAGTGAACAAGACCTGTGGATGTCACCCAGGTGATTCCTTTTCCTCGTAGGAGCAGGCTGGTGTTTCTGGCAGTGCTGGCACACAGCTGCCTGTGGTGGGGGCTCCCAGGCATCCTAGTCCAGCACTGCTCTGCCTTCCCGACCTGTGGCTCCAGTAGTGCAGTTTGAGTTTGCCTTTCTCACCACTCTGTGCATGCCTAGGACAGCACAGTGCCTTCTGCTTTGCTCCAGCCTCCTGCACTGGTGAGCAGCATTACTGGCTTTCTCAAGTTTCAGTCCTGTTTTCTGTAGGAGAAAGAGACTCTGGTTCTTTTAGTGTGTCCTGACTGGCTGTATTTCCAGGCTCCCTGATCCAGTTTCTCTTCATGTGGCTGTGTCCACCTAAAGTGCAGGGTGCTCAGAGGACACTCCTTACATTCTGTCTAGTTCTCTCAGTGTACTGAATAGTTCCAGTTTTTAAAGTTAGCCCCAAAGCAAACCAAACAAGGCTTGTACCACAAGGACCTGTGTTAGACCCTGTCTTGCATTCACAGCCTTCTTCCTCTTCCTGTCCTAGAACATCAGCACCTAGTGGAGCTAGGCAGGTGTCCTCTGCTGCAAGCACCATCTCAGAGGATTAGCTGAGCTAGGATTAATAATTAATCTATTTCTATTGGTGAAACAAGGTGAAGACACCATTAATAGAGTTGTCCCTCCAAGAGGGCCTGTCTGGGCTGTGCTCTAATGCCTGTGTGGGAAGTCTAACACACACTGTTCCTGATGAACTGTAGCAGTGACAAATCTTCTTAACTTCCTTAGGCCCGAGTTCCTCCACTCGCGGGACAGTGTCAGGATCTGTCAAGAAGCATGACTGGAGAGGGCAATGGCTGCAGACCTGCTGTGAAATGCTCAGGTGTCTGGTATGTTTTGTAAGGGGAAACAGGTGGTCTGTGGAAACAGAGATGGAACTATGAGACTTGTGGTGATGCTTCCATCACCACCATAGACACAGGCTCCTGTGCACGGTTCCGTGGCTGCAGATTGTATGCAGGCTCTTAGCCCATTGTGGAGACAAGCTGCTGCTCCTCTTGATTTCCAAAGCTGTTAAAACTATAGTGCTTCACTTATTTATTTTTATTATCTTTTTTATTTTTTCTAATTTCCTGTGGACTTATGGCTGTGGTCCAGAAGCTGTGGTGAATTTAAATCTGGCAGAGTATGACTTGAAAGCTTGGCAGTTCCTCACCCCTGCGGCTCGTGCCCTGAGGTTGAGTGCAGGCTGATGGTTGTTCTGCTAGACTGGGAGTGGGAAGCCTGGCACATGCTCCTCTCTGTTGCATTAGTGGAGGATGTAATAATCTCCTGCAGCAAGGCAGGAGGGACAGCACAGGGCAGAAACCTCCTAAGGCACTGCAACCACTGAGCTGCTGGTATCAACACCTGCCCAGTTACCAGGGCTCAGATGATGGGCCATAACTCCACTGCTGCTCAAGCTCTTAACTGCACCCATCCAGGATTTTCTTTTCCTAATGTGGCTGCTTTCTTGCCTTTTTGTAAGGCAGGAAGAAACAAGGAGCTTCCTGAATGGCTGATCGAGGGGCAGCTGAGGCAGCACTGCACTGTCAAGTTGAGTTGCCAGGGAAGGTGGCAGTGCTGGCTCTGTGGTGTGGATTTTGCTGAGTGTTGTAGCAGGTCACTGGAGCTTTTCAAAGGCAATAGTACAAAGGTTCCTGCCCAGAGCTGCTCTGTAATAGATGGGAAAATGTCATAAGCTTCACATGTGCTTTGAATGGATCTGCTGCTCAGAGGATCCAGTTAAGGACACCCAGGCCAGTGTGCAGGTCCGAGTGAGGCTGTATGAGAGGCAGGCAGCAGGAGGAACCATGGATGCCTTCTAAAGAAAACAAGCACGTCTTCTGAGACTCCTCAGGCAAACTGGAACCAAAGGAATTAAATATACTGTAATTTGTTCTGGTAGCTGTATGAGTGCAAGCTTGTACAAACTTTAATTTGAAGTGAAGAGCACAATTTCTGGTTCAAAGTGACCTCTGGGGATAATATCATCCAACTTATGTCAACAGTGGGAGGTGTAAATAGGAGAGAGAGCTTGTCCTCTGGTGGTGTACAGGCTTGATGATCCCTTCCTTGCAGCTCAAACCTACCATGAAGCTCTTTTTCACTTGCCAGGTGGAGAGAAAAAAGCTGCAGTTTGGTTTCACCGTGTTGATTCCCGGGTACTTGGGCTCCTAATGCGGTACTTCCTGCCTTTTGTGAGCTGGAGGTGCAGTGCAATAGCTCACCTTCTAGGGAGGGGTCCATTGAGGGTGTTCGGTGCTGGAGTCCTGTTTCTCTCTGCTCTGGGCAGTTCATCCTGGTGTGACTACAGGCTGACCGAGTCCAGACACGGGCCAACCCACATGTCCAGACTCCCAGGCCAAACGCAGTGTTTGTCTGTGCAGGTGTTTGCATTGCTGCAGGGAGTTTGCAGAGCTGCCTGCCCAGCCGTGTGCCACTGAGGCACAGGCCAAAGGGGCTCCTGCTGCCTCCGTGTGTCTCAGGAGTCCTTCCTCCTCACAAAACCTCAGGAGGGTTTGTGCTGCTGAGGAGAGCTGGACCAAGGAGGAGTTGCCAATAGGTACAAATGTGCCTTGCATTTGTGCTCAGCTTCTTTCCATGAGACTTTGATCTCTCCATGGCTTTTGCTCTGGGCCGTTGTTGCAGGGCTCTCAGCAGGCAGAGCCTGGCCTGGGGAGGCGGCAAAACAGAGCAGAGCTCTGGCAGGGAGACAGCACCTAGAAAGTGAATTAGTCCCCAGGGATTTTGTGGAGTTCTCAGGATATGAGCTCAAAAGGGGAAGAGCTGAGGCAAGAGGTGTAAAGAGGCTTCAGCTGAGCAGCAATTCCATATCTCCTGTTTCTTTATCACTAGAAAAGTTATTAGAGAAGCAGTTTGGCAATGATAGATCGTATTTTCCTGTGAGCCTAGGCCCCTTCAAGGGTGGATGCTGCTTGTCCATCACAGGATACTGCTGTGCATCCTTGTTCCCACTCCACCTGCTGATTTGATCCACTAACTTCTAAATAGCCCATATAGTTGGAGTCCTCACACATCGTGCTGTCCTGAGGGCTGTAATTGTGCTTCATTGTTCTGTTCCTTACAGCTCTTCCTCTGTAAAGGTGAAGTGCCTTCTGTTCTAGAGACTGCACATTTCATTTGGGCTGTGGGGCAAACACCTGAAGTCAGGTGCAAACATTTCTGTGGGCAGCTGAGGAATTTGCTATTAGGAACTGAAAGCCTAGAGGGGCTAATCAGATGAGAAAGGGGAGGCAGCATCTGTAAAGTCTGGGTCATTTGAATGTTGCTTGGGTTTTGAGTGGGATGCAGATGCTCTTTTCCCAGTTGGAAGCATGGATCCATCATGTTAGCAGGGCAACCAGAAAGCTCTTTGCAAGCTGTGCTATGGATCCAGCCCACTCACTTATTGACAAGAGCTTCCTGAAATCCTGCAAGTGGTCCTATTTAGTTTGGCAATGGTGAGAGCCCTGGCAGATTGTGTGCCAAACTGCCCTTTGCTTGGGAATCACAGAATCCCATGAAGAAATCTCATTTCCATCTTACAGATTTTCTAAACAGCTTTGAAGCCTCTGGGCTTGTATGGTGGCAGTGCAGCTGGAGCTGAGGTACCAGGCCTCTGGTGTGGGGTCTGAGCTGTAGAAGAGAGTGGGAGCCATAGACTTACTCAGGGTCAGTCACCATGGTGGTGGCAATGCTGGGAGCTGAGTCCTGGTCTCCTGACTTTAGAAGGTATTCCATTTTCTGGCCTTCCAGAAAAGGAATCTTCCTTCCTTTGCCACCAATGCTTATAGGAGTGCTTTGACTGAAGAGTCTGGGGCATGACCCGGCCTGTGGAATCTTCAGTGCTGAGCTGATGGAAACTTTTATAGAGGAAGGAAAGAGCTCTCACTTTGAATCATTCCCTTTGCATTTATGCCCTGGTTCATTGCAGGAAGGGTTAAACACTCTAGGAGGAAATTGACTCTTTTTGGGTGGTCTGGGAAAGAATGAGAGACCAGACTGTTCAGTCTTTAATTTACCTGCTCTGGGGAGTTGACAGCAGTTACAGAGCGGAAAACAGGTGGGTGAAAACTACTGGAGTCACTCTTCAGTGATGCAGCTATTTGCCACTGGGGAGGTGTTTTGCAGCAAGGCAGAGTTGCAGTAGAAGTTTTCTCCTCAAAAGGAGGGTTTAAGGTGACTTTGATTATAATCCTAGCTGAGCACAAGCTAATGGCTCTGGCTTAAAGAAATAATAACCACCAACCCTTTTATTGCACCTGAGATTCCTCAATAGGGAAGTCAATGGCCTGGGGAATTGGAGAGCAAAACCTTATGATCACTGCAACTTGAGATCTGGGTCTGAAATCCTTCCAGTGTTTACCTGTCTTGGGATCTGACTGAATCATGTCTGATCTGATCTTTGACACTTCTTGGGGTGTGTTGGATCTGCTTGGCTGGTAGGAGATGTAATCCTCTTTGTTATACCTACACCTTGGGATATAGCAATGGACGGGACAGAAGGCAGGCAAATTTAGGACAGAAGACTTCCCCCCCCACCCCCTTAAAAAAGGCTACTAGGGTGGTGAGGAGGTGCTTGAAGTTTTCATGGATACTTCTCTGGAGCTTTTATTGAACTTTCTAGTCTGGGTGCAGTTCACAGGCGTCTGCCGTCAACCGTAGCCTGCAAGGTAGAATCAAAGACTGCTGCTTGTTCTTCAGCTGTTTTGTAGCATAAGATTAGTAAGTCACACAGTCCCAGAAAAAGGCATTTAGAAACTGTGCTTTAAGTCTTCCAGGATTTAAAAGTCTGCAAAGCTGAGGATTTTGGTTGGAGGCACTTTGCATTTGTGTAATTACATCATACCTTTGCAGCTGTGCTTGGAGATTTTATTCTCTTTCTGCTCTAACCTGTGTAGTGTGCCTTGCTAATGGTTGACACAAGGAGTTGCTGCATTTCTTGGTAACCCAGCTCTTTCTTGCTGCTAAAACCGTGCCTGTGGGTGTCTCCCAGGTGAGTGGCCTCTGGCCCAGTCTGGGGAAGAGCTGTGTGGCTGTAGATTCCCACTGCAACCTGCTTAGGCTCGCACTTTAGTCCTTGGGAAATTGTCGGTGCCACGGGCCTGATACACTGCTACATTCTAACCTGCTTTCTCTGATACTTTAATTTCCTTCTTTTTTCCCTTGGCCTTTGCTGCCGAGACCTTTGCGCTCTGCCTGCTTCCATCTGTGTTTCCTGCAGATTCATTTCAGACGTTCCCCCGCCTCCCTTTTGCTGAAGCCCTCTCCAAACCCTGCCTGGAGGATTGCTCAGATCCTCTCTGCTTCCTGTCTCAGGTGTTCTGCGATGCCTTCCCCCAACATCTCCTCTTCTGTCCTGCAGTAACTCCCAGAGGTCAGTAGGTTCTTCTCCTCTTGCTGGCCCAAGAGCAGCCCTGTTGTGCCCCAGCCTGCCGGGCTGTGCTTGATCAGGCAGATCTGTGCAGCAGGCTGTTTGCTGTAATAAATGTACTGCTCTGCCCAGCTCCCCTTCCCTTTGACTGATAGGAGGGGAATGTAGGGCTGGCTTCTGTGAGTGCAGAGCTGTCTGTGCTGAGGAGGTGAGGATGGGCCTGGGGGACACTGACCTGACAGGGCAGTCTGTATGCTGATTTGGAGTTGGGCAGGCTTGGCAGAAAGGAAGCGCCTCTGACACTGAATGACTCTGTTGTCCTGGATCACAAGTATTGCATGTATTAAGCTGCAACAAAACCACTTTCAACTAGTGCTGAAATGTGATTTCAGTACTCAGAAGAGATAGATGACTAAGCAGAAACTGGCTGTTGTTTTGATTCAGCTACTAGGACTTCTGGGTTTGCTTGGTTTGGTTTTGTTTTGTTTTTCTCCTTTGTTGCAGCCGAGCTTCCAGAAATGCTGATCTCCAAGCGTACTTTGATGTTCACATTCTATCACTTCCTGAACAGGAAGGTTCCCTGTCAATAGAAACTGCTTAAATGTGCCAGGAAGCCCTTTATTAAAGAACTCTCAATGACTAATTTCCCCTTCTTGGCCAGTTTGTGTCAGCCTAGCTTGCAATGGAGAGAAATCTCTAACTGCATGTTGAGAAAGAAGCCCCCAGGAAATCCCAGCAACTGGTAAATCCTGGTTTCTCAAGCCTCTGGTTTGAGTGGTACAAATAGTCAGAGACCCACAGCTGCTGCTGGTCCATGAATCAGCTCAGCTTTAGACCTGAATGGAAATTCACATCCTCTCAAGTAATTTTGTGTTCATGTAAATGTCAGCACTAGAGTAAAAAGCATCTGTTTAATTTTTCCATCCACAAACCCCAATGCTATTCACAGAGCAAACCCCACACCACAATGTTACAAGACAGAAATTGAAGACCGCTGAGAGCTTTATCTCTTCATGAGAGTTGCTGTTGGGAATACAGTTGGGTCCCTCTGCCTCCTTATTAGAAGAGACTGATTGATAGAGGACTGGGTGCTGAGAATTACCTTTCTCCACTTCTCATGTCATCATGGGTGCTGCCAGTCTCATGCTCTGCCATCAGTGTGGCTCCGAACTTAGCATTTTCTGCAAACAGCATTGTCTGCCTAATCAGCAGCACTTTTATTTGCTCAGAACTTTGGCAAAATTGGCTGGCTTGTTTGGCATTTTGCATGCTGAGTTTCAGGTGGGACCTGCTGGGGGTTTTTTGTTTCAAAGAGCAGACTTTGAAAGAGACAGATGTAGTTACAAACTCCACCCTTCTTCCCCCTAACAGTGGCTGTACCTGGCAGCAGGGCATGTCCCAGCTCCAGGGACAGACATCTGCTGTGAAGGACTGTCCACACTACTGTTTGTGTTGGTAGGATGTGTGTGAGGAAGGTATTGGTTCAGTAAGGCGTTGGTTTTGCTTTGAAATGCCTCAGATATAAACATCCTTAAACTCACTAGATTTGCAAAGTCAAAACTTGCAGAAATGCCTGTGTTAGGTCTGCTTTGGAGCTTGTGGTGTAGCTCCATGGGCATGAAGGCAGATGATGTGACGTGGAACTCGGACTTGAACAGCTATCCTGTGCAAAAAATGTTACCTGAGACTGCATTAAATGTGAGTAACAAAGGGGATTTCGGGCTGCATTATCCATATCTCTGTTGCAGAAGTTGGGTGGTGGGTAATAAACAAGGCAGCTGCTGCAGGAGAAGCTGGTACAGCTGCATGGCAGAGATATTTGAGCTGTACTGGAGTCAAGATGGCCCAGACTGAGAAACATCCATTGGTAAATTATTCTTGCAGGCAGTGGGGGAACCTAGTATTGTGACCTACAAATTCAGTGGCCTTGAATAAAGATGGAGCTCTTACACCTGCATTTCCCTCACTGAGTACCTTGGACCTATGTAGGTCTGTTCCTTGGGACACTTGTTGTCAATAGCTCAAACTAGATGTGGGCAGGGGAACGATAAAGCAGCAGGGGTCTGTGCTTTATTTGTGGGGCCTGCCAGTAGGGCTCCAGAATGCATCTGGCTTCAGATGTGTTTGATATTCCAGAGGTCTAATTTAGCCTTCTGTTATCACCAGATCTTGTACCCTGCTATTGTCCTGATGCTTCTTTGTTGTTGAGGATTGGTTTTTTGTTTGCTTGTTTATTTTGGTTTTTTGCCTGTGCATTTCCAACAAAGGTAAGGAACAGAATGTTATATAAAAGTGAGTTTTCAAAAGTTTTAGGCACGGAGCTAAGAGCTATGTCTGTGTGATTTGCAGAGTGTGATTTCTGATGCAGTCTGTTTTTCATGGTTCCATTGCAGTTACTCACATCAGAGACCCAAAGACCATTTTGTTTTGACTGTGCAGGTACTGCTGACCCAAGCAGGCAGAGATGCTCTGACTCTTGGGGTTGACCCTTTGAGGGAGCAGGGGTGGCTGGTTTTGCCCTGGAAGAGGAATCTGTTTTTTGCCGTGCTGCTGATGGTGGAAGTGTGTTTTGCTTGGTGACACTCTGAGCTGCAGCTGGCACCTGTACCAAGCTGTTGATGTGCAGTGCAGTTGACTGCTGTCTGGATTTAATCTCTAACCTTTGATTGTTCTTGAAAGCATGTTCTAGGGATTTCATTCCCACCCACACTGCTCCTGTGACCCCTTCCATTTCCTGGGTGTCTAAGTACAGAACAGAAAAGATTCATTAACCTGGTAAGTAACCTCTTTTTATGAGGGAAGTGATTTTCCGTCACGCTCTGTTAGATCCTATTGATTTCTGTTTTTCCCCTCGTTGGTTTCTTTTGCCATATATTCTCCTCTTTGTCATGCTTCAGTAGGAAGGTGATATGTGATATGCTGGTTTGGGTTGTTTGTTTTTTTTTTCTGTTTCCTGGGCAAAGAGCTGGGATCTCCTAAGGCCATTGCTCAAGTGCCCATGTCTCTGCCTTTTCTTGGAAAGCTTTGCTGTCAAGGCAAGCTGCTGGTTGGTAATAGGATGTTGACATGAGGAGTAAAACCTCCCGGCTGCCCTCTTTTGTTTTGATGTTGAAAAGAGCATCTTTTTCTCTCTTTGCCCATTGTACAATCCCTCATCTCTTGGCAGAGGTGCGATGCATTTGCTATGGGGTTTGCAAGCATGCATGAAATGGAGACCTCAAACCATCACATGTGCCTGCCTGCTCTTTCTGTCCTCCTGGGTCGTGGCAGTGGCTGGATCCCGGTGCTTTTGTGGTGAAATGGAAGGGGCTGCCAGGTTTGGGCTTGTCCCAGAGGCTTGTTGTTGCAGAGATTGGTTGTGGCAAGTGTGCTGGGAAAAGGCATCTCCTTGGATCCGAGTGGGAGGGCTTGGAGGTGTCCCCTCTTTCAGAAAGGTGTTGTTTAGTGCAAGATTACACACAGGGAATGGGGAAAGTGCTTGCTTTCCAACCAGTTCCCCTCCTACTGTGCACATTTGTGTATTTCTCCCTCTGGACAGCCATCTCTGTGCTATTGCAGGTATTGCATAGATAAATTATTACAAATTTACAAATTTAACAATGTTAAATATGTGCGGTCTCTGCAAGACACCTTGGTTTTGAGAAGGCTGTTGCTGTTGTTTTCTAATTTATTTGGTTTTTAGACAGAACTTTTCTGTGATTCAAGGCAGATATTCCTGTAGTTGTAGAAGTAGTTTTATTTCCAAAATTACACTTTCATCTTTTGTATTAATTACTAATAATAAATTAATTATAATTATTAATTATATTTTGTAACTTCCATGGTTCTTGCTAAATTCCTGTTCTTTATGTATAAATATTCTATCCTGGCCCTTTGTTGAACTATTGCTATTGAAGCATCAAAGGCTTCAAATCTAAGGAAGTATTGTTGTTTCTCTTAGAGTTTTGCATTATTCTGCAGTCATGGTTGCCCAGCTGGTCCTAGTGCTGTTCAGCTGATCAGTGATCAGCTTTGCCCAAATAGAGGAAGAGAGCTCTGTGTGGCAAGGATTGCCATCTAGGTTGTCCTGAGGAAAGGTGCATGAGGAATAGATCCTGTTTATTTACAAATCTGAGGCTGTGATTAAACCCAAGGGGTCAGTGGAGGTGTATGAGTTCTGTTTGCAGACCAGTCCTTAGTGAATGGAGAACTGTGCTCCCAGCTCCCAGAAAAACAGGGCCTGACTCTCTGGTGCCAGGCTGTTGGAAGCCTTGCTTTCATAGTTTACTACATTATGTGGGGAAAGAGGAAAAAGGTAATTGGAAGTTTTTGTTGGGAAGGGGGGTGTGTACTTTGGTGAGTTGAATACACTAGAAATCTGCTGAAGACCTTACTGAGTCATAGTCTTTGCTGTTAGTTGTAAGCAGTTGTGAGAGAAAAAAAACCCCAAAAACTAAAATGTCTTAAAATGCCTTTGATCAAACATTTAAATTTGTTTTCCTCTTATTGCTTTCAAGGCTTTGAACTTTGTGGTGGTTGGTTTTTGTTTTTTTTCTTAAGTTTCTACATGTCCTTCATTAACCCCAAAGGCTCCTAACATACCTTGAAAGGAGCACTGTAATCTGTATGTGTTAATGCAAGTTGGAGCAGAGAGGCTGGAAGGTCTCATAGCAAAGCAGGGCAGGCTGGCAGTGTTGCTGTCAGCAGAGGGTGGCACCAAAGGAACAACTGGATGTGGGGCTTGGCTAGGGAGGCTTGGGTCTCTTTAAAGCACACTTTGGAATGGTGTGTTCTATCTGGTGAATGCAGGACCGGAGCTTGGTGCCCTCTTTCTTCAGGACTGTTTTCAGAACGCAGAAGTGTCCTTTCAGTTGATGTGAAGGCTCAAAGGATTGTGTTCAGGGGCGTGCAGGTTTCTTTCCTGTGTGAGGAGCGGAGCTCTGCTCTGCTCTGCTCTGTGGAGCTGCTGTGTGATGCCAGCAGCTTCTGCTTCCTCAAGGGCTGGTCTGAGGATGCCATTGTCTTCTGAAGAGGGAGGCTCTGGAATGAGCCATGTCCTGAATGGACTGGAAGTGAGGGACCGGGTTGTGCCTCTTCTCTTTTTGCTGGCGTGGAGGCAAAGAGGGTGACAGATACACCACAACTTCTGTGCATCCTGGGGCTCTTGTTACTCATTGTCAAAAACAGCAGCAAACTGTAATGTTGTCACAAGCCAAGGTCCTGGCCTTGTCTCCATCCCCCTGCCTTGCCCTGAATTTTGCTAACATGCATGAATATAGAGTCCTGAAATTCAGGTTCATGGTTCCAAAGTTCATGGTCTTGAGAATAAACAAAAAACTATTGTGATGGCTGAGAGCTGCATACCCCATTAACCCAGAATCATGAATATTTATCGTGATGGATTACAAAAGAACATAGAGACTATATTGTATTTCCTATAACTTTATTTCCATGGCATCTTTTCTTGGTGGGTCACTTTAATGTAAGCTTTGCTTATTTAGTTGCACACTTTAAGCCGATTAACTTTTTACTAATAAAATGTGTGTTGCCTCCCTTTGTCCCAGCTACCATTTGTTTGTACCTACACTCCTGTGACAAAGAGTCCCAGAGAAATGCTTTAAGCTCTGGATAAATCCCACTGCTGGAGGCTTTGGCCCAGCTGAATGTGTCTGAGCTGATTTCAGCCTTGCATTTTCCCTTTCCCTCTCTTGCTGCCTGAAAGTTGGACCCTCAAAGCAAGGTCTTTGCCTCAAATACCTTTCCACTCTTGAAACCATTTGTGGTGCTCTGGGGCTAGCAGAAATTATTCAGCCTGTTAGTGTTCTCTGAGCTAGGCTGGAATAAAACTGTAAATGGTGGGAATTGGGTTTTTCCAACCATGAGGACTGGTCTGTGGCTCTGCATCTTCAGTAGTTTCCCAGCTGGTAACCACGGTCTTCTTTACTGCTTACAAAATTTGCCCTGTCATTCAGTGTCCAACATACTGCATGTTTTACTGTGACTTCTCTCTAAGAGAAGTATCATCCCAGAGAGATTATTACATCCTGCCATTTTGTTAAAGACCCTCCATAAAAATTATCCTTTTTCGCCAAGACAATTCAGACCAGAATTTTAAAGTTAGTTGGGAGCCAAAAAGTGTGGATAAGCACTTGGAAAATACTTTCAAAAGGCCTTTTATTAATCTGTTCTTTTATATTTGGAGCTTTGCTAAAGCTAAAATGATCCCTTAAAGATGTACTGTTAAGAGAGACAGATCTGCCTCAAAACAAACTCTGTAACCTATTTTCATTGGGGCAGCAGTAAATGCCAAATGAGATGTAGAAAAGCAGGGTAAGACAGAGTGATATGCCCCGAAAGTCTCCCTGACTCCCATGGGTTCCACAATCCCGTGTCCAGAGATGGCTCATTGTCTTTTATGGTATTGCATAGCTTTGTCTTCCATCTGCTTTCTATTTAAACCTGTGTAGGCTTTTAGCATCTCCAGCCTGCTGGAATAAGGAATGCCAGAACTTAACAGTGGCATCCCCATGCTCCTTTCTTACTCACCTGTGAAGGAGTCGCAGCATGTGGTGTCTCAGAGGTTTAGTGTTGCCTGCCTGCTTCCGTTCTTGTTTCCTTTTACACCAAAGCTTCCCACGTGTTAGCTCTTGTCTTGGGGAGATTCAGAGGAACTTAGCTGTTTTTAATAGCAGAAAATGCTCATCCTTTGCTGTTGAAGGAAAATCCCTTTCCTTAAGAAGTCAGATGCACTGGCTGTGGAAAAGGAGGGGAAACATTGCAGGCGGTATCAGGCAGCCATGCTCCACTCCTTGTGGGAGCTGCTTAGTGCTTCTCTGCAGTACACTGCAGCATATCATATGAGCTTTTAACTGGCTTTCAGCTGGTTTGGGATTCTACTTAGGAGCCAGGGATGACCCAGGAAGAGCAGTTTTAAAGAGCAACGGAGAGGGGCACTTCTTAGCCCGTGAAAGTTCACAACCTCTCCTCATTTTGTTGGCACCTGTAAAGCATGAAGTGGCAGTGCAGGTCCTTTGGGAAGCTAATACTCAGTATTCCCTGCTGATGGCAGAAGCATGTGTATTTAGTGTAGTGCATTGGCTTCCCTCTTCAGAGGAATATTTAGGGTTTAATGATTGTTTCAGATTTGTGAAGCTCCTTGGATTTTCTTCCTCAAACTTTTCCAATGGCTGCTTGTCCTCTATGTAGGACTGTTGGAGCAGATGAGGTTTCACGTGAGTCACAATAGATTTTCAGTGTCGGGTGTGTGGGTATAAAAGACTGTATTAGCAACAAGCCCCGAGGAATACTCTGACGTGCTCCCCCTTTCCCTCGCTCTCTCACCACACTTGTACCACACTTGTCACCTTTCCTGTGTAGTCAGACCTGGTAAGGAAGCAAAGCCAGGCATGTGAAGCCATCACCAGCCATGGAAATAAAGGTTTCCCATCCAGTGACACCCAGTTCCTGTGTGACAGTTATGGCATGTCCTGCAGTATGGACACTTTTGATGTTAAAGAACACTGTGAGCTTTTCCTGCCTAGCCAGCAGGTTAGTTGCTTTGAGGAATATAGTACATTGGAAACTGAATTATGTTTTCTGAGCTACCTTGAATATTACTTTTCTCAACATCCTCACACTGTAGACCTGGGTAATACCCCTTCTTACCAGTGACTTTTCCTGCTTTCAGCTCTTCAGTGTCTAATGGTGAGTGAGTTCCAACCTCTCTTGCACCTAGGCATATGAAGATTGGATAAAGATTTACTCCCCACAGTACTGCAGGTCTGTGCAAAACCAAGAGGGAAATAAGACCACAGCTTGAAAACCTCATTGTTAGGCCATGCTGCTTTATGGTGGTTTTAATCTTGTGCAAGCTGTGTACCATGCAGGGGAGCACTGGCATTTGATGGGTGTTGATGTGGCTGCAGAGGGATGATTGACAGAAGTGGGAGCAGATCTGCTGCTGCTAGATTGTTACAATAGCTGAATAGATGGAGTGTTTTTTGATGGGGACAGCACTTCTGGAAAGTGCCTGCATTTTGCTTTCCACTGATCCAGAACTGGCTCTGAGAGGGTGAGCCAGAGGCAAATCTCCATCCTCATCCTTTGTGCTAATGGTGGGAGGGAAAGGGGTTTACTGCTGCTTTCTCAGTCTCTCCTGCTGAGCTAATCCCCTGTCCATGGCATCTTCTGGAGGAGCAGGAGGGATTGAAAACCAGCAGCCACTGGAGCAAACACCTGAGCATCACCTCTTCTTTCTAACACAGGTCAAGTGTCCTGCAGTAAATAAGCCACTATCTATTTCAGTGCCTTCCTTTTATTTCCAGCAGGACTGGCAATCCTGCCTGCTGCTGATGCTCAGGAATGCTCATAATAAAGTCTGGCTTAAAACTGTGGGACAGGAATTAGACTCTGTTTTGCAGTTTTTGGGTTGGAATTTTCCCCAACTAGTCTGCCTGTGGCTGGGAAGTGTTTTTAGAGCCCGAATCGAAAAAGAGTTGTCTCAGAGCAAGGCTAGCACAGAGACCATACTGGCACTGCTGAATCCTGGCAACTGTCTCACAACAACTCTGGTCCCTTTCGCCTTTGCTCCCTGCTTTTGTCAAAGTGCAATCTCCCACTTCAAAGGCACACACACTCCCAACACAAGACTTAGCTGTCCAGAGGGCGCAAACAGTTTGTCAGGGGAAGAATTTGTCTGTGTAATGCTGTTGTATGAAAGCTGAGAAATGTCAAAATTGAAGTTTGCTTTTACACCTCCAACCCTACCCTGCTGTGATGTGGTAGTTGCTAATCATGCAGTTGCATGACGCTGCTTCAGGAGCAGATCCCATGGTGTGGCGAAGGGCACTGATTTGGACAGAGATCCTTTCTCTTCTCTTGGAGAGCCAGGGAGGTACACACAGAGCAAGGGTGAAAAGAGATCCTTGCTAGCCTTGTGCTTTACTGGATGTGTGGCATAGGAACATATGGATCACTTGCAAAAGTGCCAAGTACTTGCTCTCACAAGGTGGGGAGCAGAGCTTTGACAAAGACTAGGCTAATGCACAGGTGCAGCTGAGGTGTTTCAGAGGAGGATGTCCAGCAAAACACTTATGATTTATATTTATAAGCTTATATATTTGAATATTTACGATGTAAGCTTATGAATGTGAAGGCCTGGGATGAGTATCTCTGACTGATGCTTTGTATTCATAACAAAGCTGGAAAGTGAGGGGTGGGCATACTGAGGCAGAAGTCCACCCACTGCCTAAGAGTTCAAGAACTGCTCTCTGACCCAGCCATGTCCACTGATGCTGCAGTCATGGCCACTTATTCCAATTTAAAGCTGGTCTGCTGTTGAGGAAGATGGTCTTCCCTCTCATCCTCCTTCTCCCGGTATCAATCAGCTGTAGGAACTGAGCACAAAGAGGGACTGATCTGGTTTTTACTCTGAACCAAAAGGTTTTTTACTTTTAATCCTCTGAATGCTAGTGGTAGCACAGGAAAGGCCATAGGAACAAGTGATTTGTAAAGGAAGACAGGACATAAGGAGATAATCCCAGCTGCTTCTGGGAGAGTAAATGAACAATTCTGCAAGCTGCATACCATCTACAGTTGATTGTATTTCTGTTGTGCATGTGCTTGTCTCATCCTGCTTGCTTGTCTGGAGAGTCATGGCTGTAGTTAACCTTCCCTGAGACACCCTACAGTTTCCATGAAGTTGTAGATTTCATGTATTGACAATCAGATATGACTGGAAAGCACCCAGGATGAGTTAGCAGGTAATGGCACTGTGAAAAGTAGTCAATAGTTGCATATGCCTGAAGCATAAGCCTTGTTGAGTATCATCTTCTGCTGGATGCCTGAGGGAGCAGAGCTCAGCTCTGGGCTTCTCTGGGAGGTGAAGGATTAGTGATGCCTCCTTCAAATTGCTGAACACTATCTTTCTGTGCTGGTTCTTCACACCTGCTGTAGTGTGATACAGTGCTAAGTGCCATGAAAGGCCTTTAAATGGCAAACAGCTTCTGACCAAGATCCTCCTGATTCCAGAGCCTTTGATTCCAGTCAGGACCTGCAATCTACAAACACTTATATTTTGTAGAAGTTCCACCTCCTTGCCTTTGGAGATGGTGGTGTGTTGATTTTAATTCTATTTCCAATCTCCAGTGTACTGATTTCTGTTCATGAGAAGACTTGTGTGTTCTGCAGTGATATCCCCAAAAGTGAAGAAGACTGTGATGGGGAGCCTGGATATGTTCTGAGTGCTTTCCTACACCAGTCTTCCATTGCTGTAAGCTCACATTGCTGTAAGCTCCAGGCTTCCTGCAAAGTTTAGGGCATGAAATAACTCCTGTAATTTGGACCCATGGGAAGAGGCTGAACTGGAGAGGACCCTGCACTAATGGTGGAGGAAGCAGGCGTGGCTGCTGTTAGTATTCTGAATTGCACAGCATTTTCATTCATTCCAGCTGTTTAATGGGATTACATGAGGAGTGGCTTCTGCCTGCAGACATTTAGTGCCTATGGAGATCTGCAGCTGTCCGAGTCTGTTATGTGCAAATCCCACATCTCCCCTTTATGTGTAGGAATTTCTGAATGACGGAAACCATGTGAATCAATTGCATGAGTAATTTTTCATGTGCTTCACCCAATATCGGTGTTGAGGGATATTTTCTGTTAAGTGAGTCTGTGGTCCCCAACAACTTCCCCAAAGAAGGAGAAGATGCTGCAAGGTGGAGGATGTAGGAGTAGGATGGCTTTGGTGAGTGTGGATCTCCTTACCTTGAGCAATGGGAGACAGCTCCCTGTGCAAGGCTGTGTGGAGCTGGGTGTTCTCATATTCCACCTGGTCTGACTGCCCTTTCTGCCTGGCGAAGTGGCAAGGAGTAGACACCCTCTGTCCTCAAGAAAGGGAGGGGAGCTCCAGCACCTTGGTGCTGGTCAGCAGTGGATGGTCTGTCTAATAGTGGAGTACTGAGATGGAGAGCTGGGACATGCAGCTCTACCCTGGATTCTGTAACCATAAAATAATCTCTTTGGATGTGTATCCAAAGAAACATATCTTTGGATAGCTCTTTAGGCACCTGTTTGGTGCCTGCTCCAGAAAGCTCTGTCTGAAGAGACAATGTGGATTTTACTGTGCAAGGCCAGTTCCAGTAGGCACAGGCTCTGCACTGCATTTCTCTGGGGTGCAAGTACAACGTGCCACTGTTGACAAGGAAAATAGTGGCATCCGTTTACTTTCCCCTTTAAATTTTTTAATCCTTCTTATAGATTCCGTTTCCAAATAGATATATTTATTGTATGCTTCCCTGACTGGATCTACCTCTTGGAGAGCAGAGGTCTCCAAGCAGGGTCTTCAACCCTGGATGAAGGCCTTACTGACAGTCCTCCCATCTACACATCTACAGACCATTAGTTTAGATGTGGTCTAGCTGTAATGTGGCAAGTGACCTCTTGGCAGGCTGGAATAGAGAAGAAAGCCACTGTGAGTACTTTAGAAGTGAATTGGTAGCTTCTGGTGTCACAGCGACATGTGGAAACATGTAATTATAGCTTATATGGAGCCACAGAGCTTCACTTACGCTTTGAGCAATTCCAACAGTTACAGCCTGGTGTCCAATGACAATGTCTGGATAAGGACTGAGAAAAAAGCATGGCTGTTCTATGAGTACGTAATTTTTTCTGGAGCAAGGAGCAGGAGGTAGTTACCCTGACAGAGGTTAATGAAACTCTGGAACAGATTGCCCAGAGAGGTGGCAGCTGCTTCATCCCTGAAAGCACTCAAGATCAGGATGGATGGAATTCTGAGCAACCAGATCTGGTTGAAAGTGTCCCTGTTCATTGCAAGTAGTTAGAACTAGACTTCTAAAGGTTCTTTCCAACCCAAACCCTTCTTTGGTTCTATGATTTCTACACGTTGAGGTGTTCATCACAGGTTTTTCCAAAGTCTACCCACTCTCATCTGTAAAGTGTGTTGCTGCAGTGGCATGATCCCAGGAGGAGGCAGTGTTTGGACCAGTCAGCAACATCTGACTGTGGAAGGGGCTGGGAAGGCCCAGGCAGACCTGGGAACGAAGGAACTGTTGTTGCAAGATGAAACTTTTCTCTGTGGAAACCAGACAATCTTCCCATTTATTTGCAAGT
This sequence comes from Anthoscopus minutus, assembly GCA_013399455.1. Classification (NCBI taxonomy): domain Eukaryota; kingdom Metazoa; phylum Chordata; class Aves; order Passeriformes; family Paridae; genus Anthoscopus; species Anthoscopus minutus. The sequence goes on along the minus strand of VWYI01020938.1, from coordinate 255,486 downwards.
GGCATTTGGTCACAGCTCTTTGGCAACATATGGAAACTGTTTAAATTAGCCATATGAACCATGCGTGAAACAGATGCATGTTCTTGAGCAGGCTTTTATTATTGATGTTTGAGCGAGTGAAGGGTGCAGCTGGCTCGCTTGGGAAGTGAGAACATGTCTTCACCCAGATGTAGTTAAGTGCTTGAAGTGAAATAGAGCTACCATGTTAAAGAATGTATCAATAAAGACCAACTTCTCATAGGTACCCACTGCATAAATAATATGAATGGAGGTAATGACACTTTACCTTTCACTGCTTTTGTGGCTGCTCACAGCTGTTGCAGGATCAGTTGTGTCAAAAGAAGACAAGATGCATGGCTTCCTTGCTAGCATCTTTCACTTGTATGCTGGTCTATCAACAACCTAGTTTAAAACTCCAGGGTCCGATCAGAGCACAATTCTACACCTTTCTGAGCAATATTAGTAAAAAGAGCAAAATGAGATCTTGCTGAAGAAAACAGAAAACTGTGTCTACTATGACCTTTCAGTGTGAATCTTGAGAGCAATTTTGCATGGTGAGAAATTGCACCCAAACCCAATGCTTCTGTAACTGGAGCTACAACAGCCTCTGAAGCCGTGTGGAGCTCTGTACAGGGGGAGGACTGTGTTGCTGCACAGTCCTAGATGCTCACTGTGGTGTGTATGGCTGTTACAATAAAAGTGCCCTTGAATATTGACAGCATTGCCTTTATGCATGCCAACTGTGATGGGACAGACCAGGTGGGAGTCACTGAGCAATCAGTGATTGTTGCTGTAGGTGTTCAGATGTTTGAGTTTAGCTGATGTGGAACGGTAACACAAAACACAAGAATAGAGCGTTCACGGCAGTGATACTCAGACAAGGGAGAGGAAGCAACAAACATTTTGGGACATCTGAAAGAAACCTTCTGAAGGAAAGCCATGGCAGGATGCAGACCTCTCCTGTGAGGGCAGCACTGTGATTTTGTGTGCTGCACAGGGGTGTCTGCACAGTGCACTGTTTACAGAGGGGTGTGCTGCTGCCAGATTTGTAGCGCTCGCCATTGCAAAGCAGACTGGAAGAGTGCCTGCTGGAGCAGGCTGGCTCCATCCTCTGCTCTTTGTTTACAGCTGCAGTTCCAGAGAGGCATTTGAGCAGGCTGCTAGTGAGCCTTATGAGCCACAGAAGGGGATGCAGGAGTTCCTGTTTGCTCTGTATAAATGATGAGGCAATCACCATTTTTTTCAGGTTTCTTGTAGGAGTTTAAAACAGACAGGGAATGACTGGAGTGGCGTGTGGTATTTTAGGGGTTCTAGAACCAAGTGCCTTTCTGAACCAAGAGTCCTTTCAGCAGCCCATGCTGTGGGCTGTGCTACTCTGAGCTAGCAGCACAGTACCCATCTGGGGCACCACTGTCTCCTGCAGGATTGTCCCCTTCTGGCAAAGCCACCTCTTTGAATCGCATGACACTAGAGGGCAGGTTTCAGTGACCAAGGTCTATTACTTGGTACACACGTGATCCTGGGCAAGTTGGTGGTACAGGGAGTTTCCCTGAGGTGCACAGGGTGCTGTGAGTGGCCCTTCTCAGACACTGATGGGCTGAGCCCTTCCCCAGGCTTGGGGACACCAGCAGCCACCTGATGAGCATGAGCAGCCCTTGTGTGGAAGGGATTCCCATGGCTGCAGCACCAAATGTAAAACCAATGCCTTTTCAAAATCAGCAGGTGAACCAAACAGCTATTTGTGATGACAAATACTGATACTCTGACTGATGGATGAACCTGAGTGGAACATCTTTTGTGATGTGTTTTGACCTCTCATTTGTTTTTATTCATATGCTTTTTTGGACTGTTGTTGTCAGTGGTGAGGCTCTCTGGGAAGCATCCTCATCCCAGGTGTTACTCTAGCAATGTTTTGTGTATTACAGGGGGTGGAACACTTCATTTTGCAAGGTTATTTTTAACCTCTAAGTATTTCTGGTGAGTAACTTTTCATATGTAGTATCTCCTTCCAGGCAGTGTTTGTAAAGTTTGAATTTTATAGAAGAGAGTGAAGAAAGGTAATAAAGCCTGCTGGTCTCTTTTTGTCTTGTGTTTGGTTGTTTGTTTAGGGGGTTTTTAATTTGTTTATTTTGTCAGAGGGGAAATAATTTGTTGTTGTTGGTTTTTTGTGTTTTCTTGGGGTTTTTTTGTCCCTTATTCACACAAAATAAATGCTATGTTTAAGACTTCATCACAGCTCAGCATGTGCCTGGGACAGTGTTGATGCCAGCTTGGGAGAGTTCTTTTCAAAACTGGAATTGCCTAGTGCTTTGCTGTGTTGTGCTCACCCATTTCCTCTGTTATCACCTCTTGCTTTTTGGTGATGCTGTGACTTTGGAGCTCTTGAGGCCTCCAGCCCTGTGGGTTGCTGAGACCTTCAGTCCCTGGAGTGAGCTGTGGTCCTTTCTGGTTTGCAGAGCAGGAATGTGGCATTTGCCTAGTTCCTGAGATCTCATGCATGGATGAGTTTTTCTTGTCTTTTCTGCTGGGACACCTGTGCCTGGTTTAAGGCACAAACTCCACTGTAATCTGGAGTGCCTTTGGTTACATCCCATGCCCCCACCATGCTGTCAGTGCTGCAGCCACTCTGGTTTCTAATCTCACTCTGATCTCTTCATTGTGGTGTTTTTGGCAACCCAAATTCCCCACCCAGGCCTGAGAATTTAACATCAGCACATTTGCATGACTGATCGGATTTGTCTCGCTTCTGTGACGACATTGTTTCTATGGAAAATTAATGGATTCTCACGTTGTATTTTTAATGGCTGAAACCACCTCCCTGCCCACCCTCCCATCCCTGGGCTTTCAGAGGGAAAGTCTGTAAACAGCTCAAATTAGCTATCCTCCATAAATAGCTCCCATTTCTTTCCTGCCTGCTGTCCATTTCTTTTTTCTCTCCCAACGGTGCTGCAACACTCTCTCCTGGTGTTGGTGGATAAAGAACAATGAGTAAAATGAGCTTATGTTTGCTTTCCTTGTCTGGCCCTTGAATAGATGTGATCTATCATGAACTGCCTCCTTTCATCCAGGACCATGTGGTTTTAAATTATCAGCCTGCCTGAAAGTTTGCTCCAATCAGGCCTGCTTTTGCCACTTTCCTTTTTTGAGGATGCAGCTCAGTTCATGGCTCTGCTTCTGTTTGTTTTTGCCAGGAGCCAATTTCTTCCATCACCCACGGAATCAAATAGCAGGTGGCAGGGAATTTTTTGCCTATTTGGGGTCAACCATTCCTCTGTTGCAGTGCTTGGGGTGAGAACAGTGAGGTTTTGACACCTGTGTGTGTGTGGCCACCTGAAGGAAAAACATCCCTCCCCAAATGATGCAATTTGAAATGAAATGTGCTCAGCTGGGGGGACAGAGCGGAAATTATCTGAGCTAGAGGTCTGACCTGGATGTCTCTCCCAGGAAACAGGAACTGGTGGCCATAAGGCTCAGAAAGTCTTGTGGGACAGCTACTAAGGAACATGCAGTATTTTAAGACAAAGTCTCCTAACTCATGGTACCAAAACCAGTAGTGATGAACAAGAGCCTGAATTCCTGATACAGAAACTGCTGGCAGCCAGTCTCCATGCCTGTCCTTGATGCTGGGGTAAGAAGGTTATCCCTAACTACTCTCATCCTTAAATGGTTGACTGGTGACAGTCAGGGCCTGGGATCCCTACAAGGCAAAGGAGAAGGTCCCACGAAAAGAGTTTGTTCCATTGCTGCTTGGTTTTCCTTGTGCTGGGGTGTGCTTGCTGCTAAAGGTCCTGCTTTCAGCCCCACAAGCCCAAGGTGGGATGCTGTCTCTTGCTGAGAGTAGGTCAAGGTTTTGGGGACCTCAGCTGAGCCTTTTTTCCTACCTTCTGGTTTTAGGTCCAGATACCTCTGCAGTACCAAACCAGCCAGGAGAGGCCCTGTTTACCAGCAGAATAGGCTTTCCATTAGTGCTTTGGTAATTGAGATGCACTGCTACAAATGGCAGGCAAATACAGGGACCTGGTGTATTAGTTACTCAGGACAAAAACATTGTCAGTTTTTAAGGCAAAAATGATGAAGATATGGAAATGAGGCAGTTGCTTTGAATTTTTGTGGTCTGGGGGAAAAGGGGGCAAGGGAGAATCTTCTCTGTGCTAGCAGAGGCTGTGCTGAAGCAATGGGCTGTGCAAAGTGTTACTTTTCTGGATGCTATGGTTGCTTGGGGCTTTGGATTATATTAGCATGGAAAAAATGCCTCCAAGGGAAGGGGCACAAATCACAGCTTGGCCAATAGGGAGGGAAAGAAGACTATAAAACAGAAAATCAATTTAATACTCAGTGGGTATTTGCAGCGTGCTCACCCTTCCTTCAAATTGCCAAAGGAAAGATTAATTAAAGTTATATTGAGCAGCAAAAATGATGAAGAGGGTGAGATAGGACTTGTGTAGTTCAGCTTTCTCCATAATTAATTGACAAAAGCATTCTTGGATTTCATTACCCTGAACCTTGCCATCTCCTGCTCTTAAAGGGCAGCTGAAGCAATGCTAGATTTCCAAGACAGACAACATTGCTGCCTTGCAGGTTGAGCTAACCAGGGTCACTTCATGGGCACTTGGAGAAAGGGCTTCCTCTGTCAAATAGTGCCACTGTACTATTTATGGGTCTTATCATTTAGGATCAGGACACAAAATCCTTTTATCTGGATATGGTTTTGTTTCCTGGTTCCCAGTTCTAGTCAGGTGGGGAGCTGTATGCACTGCAGGGTGCAGGCATTGGCAGGGGATGGAGACAGCTGGTTCTTGCATCTCTTGTCTCCATCTGCTGCCTTCATTTATCCAAAATAACTTTGAGCAGGGTGTGACAAAAGCTGTTGGAGAATCATGGCCATGTGGAATGGACAGGATCCATGAAGGATACCTGTGTCCATCAGGTAGCAGGAGGGGGCCAGAGTTGCCTGGTCAGGAAAGCCAAGTGAGTTGCTGAGGTTGGTTTCACTTGAAAAGAAGTGAGGTCTCCAGGTGAATTTACCTGCTTTTGAGGTGGCTTTGAGGATATTTGTCTGTCTGTGTTGGGGGGCAGAGCTCAAAATGCATGCCTTTGTGAGTCCATGATAGCTTCTCCCAAAAGTCTGTTTCCTGCCTACACAAGAAATGTGGCCAAGAGGCACTCTGCAGGCTGGGTATAGCTTTCAGGGAGAGAAATTCAGAGATGTGCAGCCAGATCTCTATCTCACGTCAGCATTGCCATGGAACTTGCATCATCACCTAGAGCAGAAAAAAGTGTTATGAAGCTCCCACAGCTGAGTTTACTTCCCATGGAAGCATGAAGGGTTAAGCCAGTTGCTTGGGTTTTGCCCCCCGCATTACAGGGGATCAGCTTTCTTAAACCTGTAAGGTGCTCTGAAGTACTGGGCAGCAGACTCCGATGCCTGGGCAGCGCTCTCTTGTGAAGGTGCAGGTGTTTAACCATTTCAGGGCCCATAGAGGGAGCTGCTTTGCTGCCTGTGCTGTGGCTTCCCAGCTGCCTGGCATGCCTTCCCTGCTCCGTGTGCTCGCATGTGCCCTCCTGTGCTGCTCATCTAACCGGGAATGGGTTTGTAGATTACTGGATTGGTGTGGCTACCATGCTGAAGAGGAAAAGATGAAGACCTAGAGTGAGGAATTAGCCAGCAGGAGGAGAGCTGTGAATTTTAAAATGAAAATATCTTTCTCCTAACCTGCAAGCTCTGTTGATCAGTTCATAGTTACAATAGTGTGGTATTCAGTCCAGGGGCAGCAAAGCTGGGCCTTGTGTAGGCTCATGTGTATGTTTGCAGTTTTGAACAAACTCAGGCCCAAAGTATTTCTTTGTTCCTGCATTGTCACCTTCCAGGACAGGAAATCCATTGAATATGAATCAGGATTTCTGGCCTAACTGGGTCTCCTGCAGATCACTTCCCAAGAGATGGTACTTTGGGAGCACTGCACATGATAATTTAGGCAGTTTAGATTTCTGCAGAAAATTGAACAGGGGTTTGGACTCTGATTCCCAGGAGATTTTGATGTTTTTGAAATATTTGTTGCTGTTTAGAACCAGACCATGTTCATAGACATTCCTACACAAATTGAGAGCAATTTCTGAAACAAAATGTGCTCCCTGGACAGGGGAACTTCCCACTGAAGATAGAATCACTGAGTCCCTATTGCCAGGAAACCCCACTGATGCCAGACACCAGCTCTGACTCCCAACACCCTTGCTTGAGTGGAGCTGGTTACCACCAGAGCCTCCACAGCAGCTTATCCAAAGCTGACCTATGGGAAACTTCTGATCATTCCTGCTGAGGAGAAACAAACTGATCTAGATGAAAACACAATGGCTGAATGTGGCAGTTTTGATGCTTTTTGTTTACTAGTTGCTTGTTTTCTATCTTCCTTTTTCTTGAGTGATGCTCATGATCTGGCCCTATTTCCAAGTTGCTGGTCTGAGATTTTTTTCTCTCTCTTCTTTCACTGGTTTCTGCCTTATTTTGAGGCTTTGCTTTCCCTCTTACACAGCTGTTACTTTACCCTGAGGAATGTACTGAGTTTTTTCTCTAAGGTATAAATCTTAGCATACTTCAGAATATTGTTCTGCTGGTTCCTGTGCCAGCAGGAGGTTCAGCAATAGACCTGTCTTCCTGCAGGGAAAGAAATATGGAGGTGCCTGGAATGGGCTTTGATCTGTTGATTTATTTTCTTATTGTTAGACTGCAAAGTGTTAGCCCTAATGAGAGCGTGGCCAGCCCTGAAAATTAAGTCTCCCACCACTCAGACCTGTCAGGTTGGGAAGCATTGGACAAATGCTCAATAGTAGCTTGGCAAGTTTTTACCAGTGCATGAGGAGTGATACTGCTGTTTGCCAGGAGGTGGGATGTGTCACCGTGTATGCCCAGCACCCCTTGCCAGCTACTCCTGTTGCTCAGGTGGGAGGAACATTGCTTTTCTCTTGTGCTATTTGCATGTGGTACAGTCAGCTCTAGAACAAAAGGTGCCTTAGGACCTTTCCACAGTGTACATGATGGACAGCAGGGTGGGGATAGAGGTTGTGCCTTGGAGTTGCACGTGTGATTGATGTAATGGGTGGGTTCAGAGCACATCCTATTTGCACCATAAGGCACAAGCAGGGGTGTGGCTCATCCCTTGGGTGACACAGCTGGGTCTGTGTCAAGCAGACTGTGTCAGTCACTTGCTTGTCATGCTCACAGAATTGGAGATGTCAAGGTTAATTATGCAAGCACTTCTTCCTTGTTTATTTTGTACTGGCACAAGTCATGAGGTACCTCTGCTTGGGAACCCAGCTATTATCTTCACACAGGGGTTAGGAATGCTGGTGAAAACTGAGTTTGAGTTGTGAGTATTGATGAAACAAATCTGAGGCACCTACTTGGGTTCACACTGCTGTTTGTTTAACCTGCCCATTCCCGTATTTCCCTGTGGGACACCTGCTCAAAAAGAGCAGCAAAACTGTGTTAGAACTCTGCTAGAAGGACTGAAAGGAAATCTGTCAGTGTGAGCTGTGCCAGCTAGCTGCAAATGTACAGAAGATCCTTGAGCTGGTGACATACACAGCTTAGTGTGACCCCTTAGAAAGAGGGTCCCTTTGACTCAAATGGAAGATACAGTTTTAATCTAGGTTCAGATCCCATTCAGCACTTAAAACCTGCCATTTTTTAAATAAAAGCTTCAGATGGTGAGTCGATATTTAAGGTGGAGTGGCATGAAGGGTGCTTTCCTGGCAGACATGTTTCCAAAGTCACTCTTTCTGTCAGTCTGTCACAGCTGGATCTGATCAGTGCTAGAGGGAAAATTGCAGTGGTCTTCTGCAGCATGCAGAGGGTGACTGCTTTGCTGATCCCTGTCATAAGGGTGAAAATATGGCCTATACTTATGCTGGAAGAGTGTCTTTCTGGCAAGAGTTTGTGGCAAGCAAATGGATGAAAGGTTTGCTCCAGCTTGGTGGCTGAAGATCTACTCAAACACAGACACTGAGTGATGTTTTTCAAGTATGGACTTAGATTTTCTTCTGGCAGCTCAAGTGGTTCATGTTCTTGTAGAAGCTTGTAGCTGACTGTGGTGAGGGTGAAGGATACCCCTCCCCAGGAATTTGTTTTGAAGTGTTACAGATAAACCTGGTTTTAACAAATTGCAACAGTACATTTTAGGTTGAGATGTATTTTTAGGAACAATATTTAGTTTTCTAAATATTATGGTATTTGGAATACCATAAGCTTCTTTTGGTGATTTATTCTTTTCCTTACGTGACTTTGAAGGAGAGAAAAAAACCCAGAGTGTACAAGATTCTTCTTAAAAAACCTGGATGAAACACACTTTTAATGAAAAATGAAAGTTGTAAACAGTTGTGAACACTTCTGAATTGAATTCTCATGAGAGACAGCAAAATTATTTTTCTCTCCTGAAGTAAGACTGTGCCACTCAGACCCAGGGAAAGGAGAAAATGCAAGTGGGGAGTAGGAGAAGGGCAGTGTTAAGGGGGAAGAAGCAAGCTGGAGGTGATTCACAGAGAAGAGTGGTTAGGTTTTGAGAAAGAAGGTGCTTTGTGCTGTCACATTTCTGGGAACTCCCCAAAATGTTACTGTGGCAAATGAGGACTCTGAAGACATTGATTGTTTTGGGCTCTGGTTGTGGGGGGAGCGCCTGGAAAAACTGTTGAGCCTTCCCTCTGCCCAGAAGGAAGTGTTCTCCATCCCAGTGCCACCTGCCATGCTTTCCTGGTGTCATGGCACCTCTGTGCTCAGTGCACAATTCAGATGTCAGTGTGTGGACTGTTTTCCTGTGGGAGAAATATGTTGAGAACAGACTGCTTGCCAGGCTGCTTTTTTCATTTTAGTGCTGAATTTGTTTGTTGAACACAGTCATCCTTCCCATTTGCCCAGCAGACAAATGCTGTCTGGTTGCATATGCTGGGGGGTGGCGAGGTTCAGCATGCAGGTGGTTGGTGCAGGTTACCAGTCCAGCAGAGAAGCAAAGTCTCTCATATTGGCTCCATCAAGCTCAATAAGAGCTGCTCTGTTCTTACTATCCAGAGCAGTTAATGCATTTTCTCAAAGAAAAGCTGGCATGCTGTTGCACTGTGTGTTAAGAGTTTGCACCTGGGTGCACACTACAGAGCTCTGCCAAGAGAAACTCTGGTTTCCAAGCTCGTTAGCCTGCTGTTTAGAGATTTACATATTTTGTTTGCTTCTTTTATTTTTTCTTTTTTTCTTTTTTTTTTTTTTGGAAATCCTCCCACATTAAATTAAAAAGAAGAACTTAGTAAAAGAAACCAGAAGGGATGGTTTGAGATGTTTCATTTGCCAGCAGTCTCTGAACTTGTGACCCTTTAAAATAAAGTACTTGGGCTTTCCTGTGGGACAGCTCCCTCTGGGTGGAGGCAGGCTTTCAGGCTTCATGTCTTTGGGAAGGGACCTTTGACAGCACAGGAGAAGTTGCAGTGTAGCATTCTCAGCCGGGACTTCCAGCAAGGAAACTTGTTCAGCTGGTTGGGGACTGTGATAAATCATGGTTCCCCTGGAGCATGCTGGGGCTGCAGAGAGCTGGAAATAAATGCTAGGGAAATTCTGCTTTTGTAGTGGGCTATCTTTCAGGATGATGTATGGCTTTGTTAAAGAAAGAGATCCCTTTGCTAGAACTGGGGGAAACCTCTGCCTTCCATTGGGAAGGGAAATGTAACAATTCCATTGCTGTAAATCCACACCAAGCTGCAGGCTTGCCCTGAAAGCTTTGTTTTGGCATGGGCTACCTTAGCCTGAGAAACAGACTGGGTGGTACCAGTGGAAAAGATCCACTGAGAGACAGGGTGGTGGCAATTAGTTGGGACAGTAGGTTTGACAAGAGGGTAGGGAATGCTGGTGGCAGGTGGCCAGTACAGTAATGACAGCAAACGTGGCTGGGGAGGGAATTGGATGGCATGGGATACCATTTGCATCTCTGCCTCTTGTCTGCCACATTGTTCTGGACAAGTAATTTCTGTGGATGGACAAAATGTCTTCTCTAATTGCAGAAGGAGAACGTTTGCCTGTAGTGGTAGACTTGTTACCTGGTGGATATCTGCCAGTGTTTTGAGCTCTTCTCTGTTCTGAGTGAAAGCTTGGATTGCTCAAAAGTTGGGGAGATCCTGAGTTCTGTGTTTGTGTAGCAAATGGATGGTCTACCCTAGTTACTAATGATGTTAGTCTGTGTATAGATTTGTCTACATCAGCTATGTCTCCTTCTGGATCTGGGTTTTGGTAGTAATATTAAGGAGACCCTGTCAAAAAGCTGGAGCCAGCGTCTCTTGCGGCTGCCATGGCCAGGTAAACAATGCTTTGTCCCAGGGAAAGGGAGAAGCAGTAGAATCACCCTCTGCTTATGCCAGGGCTCTGCTGCTTGTAGCAGGCCAAGAAAAGATTTCTTTCCATGCCTACATCCCAGAGCAGTGACATTGGCAAATGCTGTTGTACTGGCTGAGGTGCTGAGATGCAGAGTAGAGGAATCGAGTGCTGCATCAGAACCAGTACCATGTTGTGTAGGAGAAAACTCTGAATTAACCTTTTTAATTCAATTGGCACAGATCTGATTGCAAGTTTCTGATATTCAGGCAAAAGTCCATATTCCATTTGGTCTTGGTAGTAAAAGTGACGTGATTTGTAAAGCACATTGGTTTCTCAGGCCTAATGTGCTTTTATCAGTTATATTCCTAGTGTAGCAATGGGATGGTTTTTCCATTCAAGTAATGTAAATGTTGACTTACCAAGAGAAGTAAAAAGAAATTTCATCAAATTTGGTCATTGTTGCAGACAGTGCCTTAGCATTGTTCCTTGTCTGTCTGACCAAGTTCTCTTCAACTGTATCATTAATTAATTTGCTCTGTTTTTTCTTATCTTTATCAGGCTATACAGGTTTCTTATATGAGTTTTAAGAGCTCTGTAATCTGTTTATCTCTGAAAGATCTGCTAGGCTTGGTCAACTGCCTCATTGCTTGTGTGTTTATTTTGTTCAAATTCTCAAAATGGTAGCTATGCACTGTGCAGCATCAACTCAGCCAGGATGCTCCAGGAGTATAATTTTTGGCACTCAGACGATTTCTAGTCTGTTTCTCTGTGCTGTGAATATCAAGTGGTATGTTTGTTTACCTTATTTTGCTGACTTATGGCTGAAATGTGAAGATTTTTACAAAATTGAAAATTCTGCAAACTTATATCTAGGGAACTGATCCACAAGGGGACAAATAACTGGTGTTTCTCTAGAGAAATGGAAATGGTAGGCTGGCTCTCAGGTTAGATTGGGACCAATGCAGTGTGTCCGGGTGTGTGAGGTTCTGAAGCCTGTAGCCTTTAGTGATACACTGCTGAGCTTGAGTGCTTCACTGCTCTCTTCTAGTCCTACACACATTTTTCACCTGGTGTTGGTGCAGTGCAACATCTCAGTAAGGATCTGAGCTGCGACTTACTGAGCTCCTTCACAGGAAATAGGACAGTGCTGGTGGTTGCCTCATGCAGGCTTTAATGAGGAGTGAACACCACCTCGTTGAGAGTCACACTATATGAATGAGTGGCACAGGGAATCCCAGCTAATCATCTCATTTTGGTGGATCCTTGCTGTGACTTAATGTAAATGCTGTCACTTGGCCTCCACTGATGTCCACTGTTTGCAGTTTTAGAACTGCAGCAGCCTTTGACCTTTTTCTGGTCTGTGAAATCATTGCCTTTTAGGTGTGATACAAGCCAGATGGGAACAGTACCTTCCTTCCAAAATAAAAACTAAACTAATTGCACTTTGTTTCTCTCTAGCTGCCTTTTGGGGAGATATCGCTTTAGATGAAGATGATCTGAAGTTGTTTCAAATAGACAGAACTGTTGACTTAACAAAGCTCTCAGATGGCAACGCAAGACACACTTCAGGTAAGGGCAGCCCTGGGGTGGTGATGCCTTCTTTCACCTGGTTTTGTCCTCAGGGAAGGGAGACTTCCATTTTAATTGTGGTGCTGTTCCCGCAGCCAGAGTGATGCGTACAGAGCTGAGTTATGGCACTGAGGGTGGGATCCAGCTCTCAACTTCATTAAATAAAAAATAAGTCACAGTTTGATGTAGCCAAATCCTATCTTGTTTGAGGGAGATTTTCAGATTTATTGGACTGGTGTTTTTCTATGAGGAAGTACCTTTTTGCTAATTTGGAAGGACTTTGAAGTTGGGCCTCTCGGTTTGTCAGGAGTTCTGACTCTTATTGTGCTCCTTTTTCTTTGACAGCATGACCTTAATGGAATAACACATTTTTTCAGCTGTAAAATCAACAAACCAAGTAAAATCAACTGCAGTCATGCATATAGACTGACCTAGAAGTGATATTCTAATCAAAATATGTTAACAATTGTATTGATTTTCTGTAAAACATGTGCTCATTTTGTCCCTCTATGCAACTCTATGCTCAGTCTCATGCCAGACCAAAGGTGTTTCTTTACTCAGAAGCTCTGACTGAATTCCAGCTCTAACAGTCTCTGAAACACTCTGCAGCTGGTTCAGAGGGTTCCCCACAGTGTTTTTCCCTCTAGTTCACTTTAAGTTGCAAGACAGAGATTGCTGGAAGTCTGAGCTCTGAGAGGTACCAGAGGGACTGGAGACAAAGAAGGTCAGAACAAACTTATGTTTTTGTTTGCTGTTCTTCCTCTAGGTTAGCAAGTAGGGTGTATGGAGGCCAAAATTAATGCAATTGTATATTTGCCTGACCCCTGTGCAACTCAGCTCTTATAGCATTTGAAAGCACTGGTGGCTGGTTCTCTTTCCTTGAACAGTCTAGCTTTGACTTCAGAGCATCTAAGTACCGTGGAGGTCTGGTTCTGGGGATGAGTGGTACAGCTTCCTATTGGGATGAGGGCGAAAGATGACACATCTGACACAGACATATTTAATTGTTAATGTAACTGAAATTCTGGATAGAGAAGGGATGTCCAGTTCTTCAGATGATGGGTAGCTCCCTGGAAATGCCATTGTCCTGCGTTGCAGTGTCACTTAGCCCATTCATATCATGCTTTTGGCTGTCACACATTCTTAGGTGATAGGTTACCAGGAGCAGAAGATATATCAGAAAATGAGGACTAAGTGGAACAGAAGATAGATGAGGACGCTACTGGCTACAAAGTCAGATGATGTTTGAATGTATCTATCAGTTTTCTCTGGTAACTTTTTTAGTTGTCATGTCTAGCACACTTCTTTCACTTGGCACTGATGCCAGACCTGTGCCATTTGGAAAATAAACTGTATTTTATAACTCACATCTGTATCATGTAATGCTGGCACTGGTCTCTTACAGCTATGGCTCATGTGGTGTGGTTGGACCAGTCCCTTCCTCACACTTTCTACTACACATCATACAGTGCTTTGCCTTGGGTGAACAAAGATGTCACCTCACTCACTTTCCCTCGTTGTCGTCTCTAGCAGGTGCCATTTGTACCCCCGGGAGTGCAGCTGACAAATGGGCAGCCCCCATGGCTGTGATGCTTTCTGCAGAGCACACACAGAGGGATCGCTATGGTCACCTGCCCTGTGAGGGGCTCTCTGCAGGGGCAGGAAGGGTTGATTTTTCTCTTGTGAGGCTTGACGCTCATGTGAATTGTAAGAGGGTGGCCTACTTCAGCATGGTGGGGATTGGGCTCCATTCTTCCCTGGGAGAAAATCCTGCTCCCTGCTTTATTTCCAGTGGGAAGAATGCAACCTCTGTACAGAAACAGCCTAAGACCCTTTATGAATGGAACCCCTTGAATTATAACATTTCAGAGTTTCCTAAAGCTGTTAATCGGATTAGTTGTATAGTGGAAGAAGTACTTAATACGTATGTACAGACACACAGGCTCTGCACTTCTGGGAGCTGCAGTTCTGAACGTGGTATTGGGCCAGGCATTCTTCTCACCCACTGTTGCTCCATGTTGCCAGAAAAATGCTGTTCAGCTGGGAGGAGAAGGGAAAATTGTGTCATGCTGTGGGCTGCTTATAGGTGTGCACCCTAATAGCTTGTGTGGAGCATCTGCAGCTGTCAGGCTCAGCAGGAGGATTGAGGTTCCCATGTACTTAGGAGTGATGGGACACATGGTCCTCTGGATCCAACGACCTTGTACTGCTTGAGGGAAAGCTTTGCCTTGGCTGGTAAAGACAGAGACTGTCAGGTGTTTGTCTCTTCTTCACCCTTTCCCAGTCACTGTCTAGAAAATAGCTAGTCACTTCTCTGGGTCCTTGAAGAGAGGGGCAGAGAATCAGAGAACTGTTTGGATTCTGCCATGGATCTCTGTCCTGAGCTTAATTTCACAGCATGAATGTGCTTCAGGCTTGTTTTCTCCATTAATTTCCTGCTTGCAGAAATGCCGTGGTCATTTTCCAGAAACTAAAAATTTGTGACCCTGCTTGAGAGTGGAATGCCTTGAAGGTGTTCCAAGCATTTTCTCAGCAAATATTTGAGTTAGTGTTTTATTCCTAGTATCTGAAAGCAGTGGACCAAATAGCATTGTCTCCTTGGTAAGGTCACAGAGCAGGATCATGGTTCCTTCTCTCTGAGGAATGCTGGCTTAGAGCTCTCTGGCAATCCCCTCAAGAACTGCTCATGTAGATTTTAGGGGTGGCTGTCTCCTTGGTACCTTACTTCAGTGCTCCAGCAATGATGTTCCTCTTTGGCTTTGTCTGGATTTCTCTGTCCAGTATACCCAGATTCTTTTGTATTAGTGGTCACATTGGGTATTGAAATGACACAGGGAATGGCATCCCTTGTGTTATGTACTTAGAGTGCAGCATGTGACCTGATAGTCTTTATTTGTGTGAGCAGTCTCATCTGCTCCAAAGGAGCTTCCTTCCTAAAAATTTATCAGGAAGAGTACAGGACAAGCATCTGAAAACTGCAATAGGTTTTCAATAGCATCTTGTGTGCAAACATCCTTCTCTGGTGCATTTATACAAGTGGGGTTTTCTTCAGGCCCTGTTGAGGGAAAGGCAAGCATGATGGTGGCCTATGGCTGAGTGGGGCTCATTTAATCAAAGTAGTTGTTAGATGCCTGCATGTTGATCTCTCATGACTTGGTTAAAGCTCTGAGCTGTGTGAATTAGTAGAGGGTATTTGCATGCAGTGCAGATTAACTGTGAGTGAATGCCAGGATATGCCCTCTTGCAAGAGGGCTCAGAACTACCAACTAGTTTGCTTGTCAAAACCCTTTCATGATTTTCCAGAAGATTTTTTCCAAAGTGCTGTCCTCCAACTCGATTTTAAATTGTGATTGTTATATGACTTCTGGGCTCGTTTCCACAGGCTCAACCTCAGCTCTGTTTTACCTGAAACCTAGTTTTGCTCTCATTGGTGATCTGGCAAAAGAGCTGTTTAAAGCTGAACATTTCATTGAGTTGAAGTCTTCTTTAAGATTTTTCTAATTTTCTAAACCAGGATTTTTTTTCCCCTCATTGGCTGTTCTCCTTTGAACCTAAGTCCTAAACTCAGAGACTTGCTTGTGATCTTTTCTTTTTTGTTGCTTTATATTATTTTTGCAGACCAAACTATGCTCTGCATCACCTGCTCATCCTGCTATCATCTGTAATGCCATAAAAAAATCTGCCAAACAAGGAATTTCTCCTCTTCCTTAAAAATGTTTTGCAACTAGAAGAAGGAACAAACAATGAGGCATATTGTTAAAATGCAGGTCTTAGCTGCCTTCCTATCTTTGTTTCTGCGGGATCAAGTTTAGATGTTATGTTTACTATGAAAATCAGATGTTCTTATGCAATGGTGTTGAAATGGATTTCCTCAGGATTTGGACCTGTAGAGAGACAGTAATGGTTCAGAACATAATGAAATTAACCTGTTACCTGGAGATCTGCCAGAGTGTGCTATCTCAGCAAGTCCATGCATCACCAACTCCTAATCACTTTGATGAAAGATTTTTTAAAAAGCTTGCAGTTTTCACAAGTTTCTTGTATTTTCTTTTAAACACTAGTGAAAATATTTACTTTTACAATAGAATTTAGTTTAGAAGAAATTTGACCAAAATTCAAATTTTGGTTGAATTTGACGATTCATCTGCTGTGGTTGGAAAAAAAGATAATCCAGAGGCAGGTAGGGAAATTGCACAATGTAACCTCCCTTTTGGACCCAGATGAGTCCACTGGTGCAAGGTGATTATCTGCTGAAGCATTAGCCACTAAGGAAGACCTTATTTCTTGCCATGCCTCTTAGAGGTATGTTCCTGTTTAATACTGACTTAAGTTTTTATGGTATTTTAGGGATTATGAGGACTTTCCTGATACATTACCCCTTTACCTGATTTTTGTATCATAGAGATAGTTTCTAGTCCTGAAAGGCACCTCTGTGAGTAAGAAGAACAAGTTTGTCTCTTCAGGGTTTGGTAGCAGCAGATCAGAAGCCAAAGGAGTCTGGCTGCTCTCACTGATGCCATGCTGTGCTGGGATTACTGCTAAGAAGCCAAATCCATATCCCACTGTCACCAAGAATGCTTTTCAGGAGCAGTCAAAACAAGTTTTCTTTACCTCTCATCCTGAGAGTTTTTAGGCTCATGGCTTGAAGGCCTTGATGAGCCTTTCACACTGCCACAAATGACTGGCAGAAGAAATTCAGAGCACCTTTTCTAGCTAGGACAATGATTCAGATAACAGTGCAGCTGAGAGAGGAATATATTTTAACCCAGGTTCGCTACTGAAATAAGGGGAGGCAGAGGCCACTGTCAGTGACTGGAGGCTCAGACAGCAAATTCATGCAAGTAATTCTCTGACAAATGAGGCAGACAGGAGTCCTGCATTAAACTTTGGTTTAAGAGCAGGAACTAGTTTGTTGGCAGCATCTCTGCTGTTCTTGAAAATGTGAAAAATACAGGCAGCTATGCTACTGCCTCACCACATCTGCACAAGGGCCTATCTGCAACAGGATGCTTTGATTTTTCTTGTTTTAAGATGTTCATGGTGACTGTCTCTGGTTGCATTCTTGAGGAAAGGCATTGATTTCCATGTAAGTGGGGTTTCCTTGCTGGACAGGTTGCTGGAGTGCAACTCTCCTGCTAAGAGTTATGCTGCTTAACTTCAGGGTGGAGAGAAAGACTTCTCTTGCTGGAATTAAGTGGAATACTTAAGGTCCTGGTGGCAGTGACAAGCAGAGTTTCTGCTGTTTCACTTCGTGACTGCTTGTAGTGCTTACATCAGAGTCCTCTTGAGTGCTACTCATGTGTTTAACTTAGGGCAAAATATACTTCTAGAAGACTGCAAAATCCAGGGATTTAGACCATGACTGACTGAGATTCCAGGGAAGTTCTGATTTACGGATTTGAAAGCAAGACTGTTAAATTCAGCTGGCTTGACACATGCTCGCCAAACTCAGCTGGTTTTCCCCTAGTAACTCATATTTGGTGCTCTATTAATGTCACTTCATTTAGGGTAGGAGTGGGCTTCAGCTTTGCTAGTTTTCACAGAACCACAGAGTCATAGCATTTAGGGCTGCTTGGAGCCCAGCCTTTAATTCATTTAGGCTGAGAGCAAGTCTGTGGGTTGTGCTAACTTAACCTGAGCTGTATTGGTCATAATTGGCCAGGAGCAGTGCAAGTAACTATGTACATGCTGTAACATAACCCACATCTGTGAACTCTCTGCAGGGGTCTGCTCTTTCCCTGGGAAATTTTAAGTGAAGGTTGCTTCCTCTTGTGTGAGTAGAGGAGCATCTTTGTTCCAACAGACCTGTCTGAGGGCTCTGTCCAGCTGTCTGCATAGCTCCTTTCAGTTTTCCAGAACATGTGACATGCACTCTGGGATGTCTCTTTGCAATCCAGGCACATTCTTAACAGGAAGAGGAGTCTCAGGGGTGGAAAGGTAGGTGCCTAGAGCCTGGCCTGATGCTGAGGTTTGGTTAGCTGTGCCAAATGATTTTCCTATGACTAGCCCAAATGTTTACCTCTGTGAGTCGATTCAATCAGGGATTTTACCAGAGCAGACAACCATGAAATGAATTTCCCACAGTTCTGTGGATTGCTAAGGCAAAGCAGAAGCTGCCCTTCGGAAGAACTGAGTAAGTCCTCTAGGGCTGAGAGTGTTCTTGTTTGCTCTGCTTTTCTGAGTTATCCCCTGCCCCAAATCTACACTTCTGTGCAATAAGCCAGTGATCTTCTCTTTGCAGAAAAGCAGATACTGTATTTTTTTTTCCTCCCAGCCCAGAGTCTTACAGTCCTATCGCAACCTTCTCAGGCTTGCCTGATTATCTCCAGCATAAAGATAAACTGTCTAGAAGTCCCATACCCTTAGCTGATGAATCTTCTAATTCCCCCTGTAGTAAGACTCTTCCACTAGAAAATACCTATCTTTAGGTTTGATATTTTCACACCAAATGCTTTTCTTTATGGGTTTCTGAGTCCCAGCTTGAAGTCTTTTCTGGAGATTATTGAGAGCCATTTTTCTCATCTTAGGGATGCAGTTTTTCTAGTTGCAGGACTAGAATCTGCCAGTCTGGTGCTTGATGGTAGGAGAGGAGAGAAGGGGATCAAGTCAAGATGCTGAACATGGAGCTTGTATCTGTGCAAAGGGGACAGATCTCCCTTGTAAGGCTGGAGAAGAAGCCCTTAGTCAGGAGAGCACAGCTGTCAGGAGTGGGGAAGTTGGACTGTTGGCCACATCTCCATGTTCTCAGGGACTCTCCAGTGCCTTCTTGTGCAGTGAGTGCTGCTTGTGATCTGCCTGAGCAGCAACAAGAGGTGCTAGAATCGTTATTCCTCCTGTCCCACCAACAGATATGCAGGCTCTGATTTTCTTTCAACTAGGGTCTTTCCAGAATGGCGCATTGCCTTGAAACCAGGTGGGACTACTGGGTTTGCAGTATTCCTTTACACACTTGGCTGTGGTGTTCCAGACTTGTGACAAAGAGAGAAATGAAATCTATCTCCTTTTATCTCTTTGCTTGTAATAAAGCTTCTGCAGGGCAGAGTAAAGACAGTCCCAAGCGATAGGCACTGAGTACACCTGAATGGGCAGAGTACAGCCTGAATGACACCAGCTCTGTTACTTGCTCCACATTTCCTGTGGACTAAGATGTTCTTTTTCCTCTTGTCTAAGTTCCCAGTGGCAGCTGGTCACATGCACCACAAAGTTTGTTTTGTAAATGCACTGTTCCCTGAAATCAAGTTTTCTGGATGGTGGCCTTCCCCTTGTCAAAATAAGTGGTTTGATTTCTGCTGTGCAGTCAATGTTCCGCCTTACACAGTTTTTTTTAGTGGTTTTATGAGCTCTGCAATATTGCTCAAATGAATCCGTCCAAGCGATAAAGCTTTCTCCATTGTAACAAAAATCCGCAGCTATTTCAAACTCGGCCACTTACTCATTCTTAGTGGGAACTTTAGTTGTGCTTATCTTGTGAGTCACAATTCATATGCTTCTTTCAGAAATCATCCAGGAAGGCAAGTAACTCAGTATCACTCCTGTCAAATGCTGCCCTTCAGAAATTAAATAGCATGGATTTTGTTAATGAGCAATTAACATTATTTAAGCACCTGAAAACATCTGCAGAAAGTATTCCTTGATGCCATGGTTGAATGGTTGAAGCTGCTTCCAAACAGCCTGTTTCTGCAGTTTCCTCCTATTCAGCATGGTGCCACCATCAGCTCTGGGCTTTGCTGCAGCTCTGGGCATTGCTGCTGCAGTGCTCCTGCGCAGATGATGCCGAATCCCTGCTGGCCCCTGCCTAACTTTGCCAGGTTTTGGCTCCCAGCCCTACTACTTTCCCAGTCATCAAAGGTCTCTTGGGCATATCTAAAGCACCTGGAAGTTGGTGCTGGTTTGCACTATTAACCCTTTCAGGAGCTGGGGTAATCACCATGTATATAACATCTGATTTCTGTTTGCAACTGTCGTGCATAATTAAATTTTCTTTTGCTCTTGTCTACAGCTGGTGTATCACATTTCGAGGCTGTTCATTTTACTGATGCCAGAAGAGCCTGAATGGTCTTTTGTGTTTAAGTGGAGATTATTAAATAGCTTTATATTAATTAACTGTGATGAAGGGAACACATGGGCAAATGTTCTTGAGGAGATCAGTTTATCCATATGGAAATTACATTGAAAGTTAAATCCATTACCCTAATTGTAAAATTCGACAGTGCTTAGCCGATAACTGTGGAATTGACTAAATCATGCATTTGTGCTTCAGAGCTGGGCAAATGCCTAATTTCCTTGAATATTTGCACAAATAAAAAATTGTATTTTCCTCAATTGCACAAGCTGCCTCATCATTTCTGAGGGTGTTTTTTTTCTTAGGCAAATGAGTTTGGAGGCAGAAACAGTCCATGAAAGTAGTGTCTAATAAGCCCTGAGAGCAGTCATTGCAGGATGGTCACTGAAAGACTGGCTGGGTTTATCTTGACCCTCAGGCTCTCTACTTTCAAGTAGGAATGTTGCTGTGGCCACAAGATAAAAGTGGCTTATACTGGTTAGAAAAATGTCTGGAAGGTTCAGGGGACAATCAATTGCCAAAATGGCTTGTTGGACAATAGCAAACAACAAATAAATTAGAAGTTGTAAACTGCTTGTGGTTGATTCTGAACAGAAAGGGGTTACATTCGTGGAATAAATGTGTTCACTTTGAGCCACTTGTTCAGGCTTAATTTGGAGACAAGGCTGATGCTTGTAGCTGCAGTGGACAAAACCCCTTTGCTGTGGCTCCTCTTTTGAAATGGTGAGGACAAAGTATTTATTCAGCTGTCAAGTGGGGAAAGAAAGCAAATTAGTTTTAGGCTGGAACACTGGACTGTGTTTGCTGTTGTATTTCTGAGGCCAGATGGTGACTTGGACAGCCCTGGGGAATGGGTAACAAGTTTCTCCAGGGCAAAGATCAGAAGCAAAAGGAAATATTCAGATTATCTTGCAGTTCCACTTCCTAGAGAGGAAAAAGGAGTGTGAGATGCGTCAGGCTGTGTTAGGGAGGGGATTAACCACTCCTTTTCTTCAGTTGTTGTTGTTGTTGCTGAATCCTGGAGTCACTTTGTGGTAGAGTGGGTTTGAGACCTGACTCTCCCCGCAAAGTGCAGCTGTCCCTGGGAAGGACAGAGCATCTCCAGCACCTATTGGGGCAGCTTGCTCCATGAGGAAAGTGCCTCTGCCCTTAGTCCTCAGCTCCCCCGTAGCTCTGCTAATGACAGCAAATGATTTGGGCACCTGTTTCACCAAGGAGTCAGGGAGAACCTCGGGGAAGGAGATGGTCTAAGGTTACCTAACAGTGGCTGCATTTGGCTTGTGCTCCTAAAGTGTTTTAAGTCCCACTTGTCTGACCTCAGTGCTGGCTCCTGCCTCAGTTTCCCTGGTTTGGCAGTTGGTTTCAGGTGCTCTTTAAAAGAGCTGGGGTGGAGTTGATAGGTAACCAAGCAAATGAGGTGTCTCAGCTATATCCACTTAGGCTGCTCAACTGCCTATTAAACACAGTACAGGTTCCCACGGCATAAGAAGGACTCTCCAAGAAGCTTCAGGACTGTGAGTGTCTGTCTAGGCAGAAAGTGAAGAGGAAGAAAGGTCTCTCTTGTGAAACAAAACATTCTCCATGGAAGGAGTTTTAATTGCATTCAAACATAACTTAGCTTCCCATATAAGTGTTTTCATTTTGAGTTAATTTTTATTCAGCATAAGCAAGTTAGGGGGAAAACAAGAGGATTAGGAAAGCTGAAGGAGTGTCCTGGCCAGGCTGCTGAGAGCCCCAGGCTCCCCCTGGAAGCCACAGCTGGACAGGGAGCTGCTGTAGGGCAGCACAGGGAATAGTGCATAGCCCTGTCCAGAGCAGCCTGGGGTGTGCTGAGGCTAAAGAAATTAGACTCTGTAGGTCAGAAAGAAAGGAATGTCAGCCAAGAGGGGCTGTGAGGTTGATACTGTCTACTAGGACAGCAATGGGTGAACCCAAGCCAGCTCATGCAGTTTCCTTATTGCCTGCAAGTTCACTTGCTTCTTTTTCTTTCCCAAAGAGTGAGAGGGAGGGAAGGTGATTTCTGTGAAGAGAGAGGAATGTAACAGTGAGGCAGACATGTATTAGGAATAGATCCTGATCCATCAGCTTGACAAGAAATCAAGTGCAAGAGGATGGAGATAGTTGGTACTAAACATGACTCAATTTATATGCTGGGATGGGAGAAGCCTTACACCATTTGTGGGGACCTGGCTAAACAACAGAGCCATGCACATGGCCAGAGCACTCACGTACTCACTTTAGCTTTTAATTTTCACTTGCTTCAGTAAAAGCACTGTACTTGCAGGGCTCTTTCTCTCTGGAAGAAACCAGTGAGATGACACAGGTTGTAGGTGACTTTTTGCTTTCTTTTATCTCTCATTTATCCATCTTTTTAGCCTAGGGAACAGAAGTGATCATTACAGCCCACAAGAAAAGACCCCTTTCAGTATTCTTAGTCCTTCCTCTTATCCAGAGAACGTTGATCCCCTTAAGCTGAAAGGTTGGTGGAGAGATTGGGTCAGATTATCCTCTTTCTTGTAATGCCTTCTTTAAAACCAAGGTGCATCACAGTATAAAAGTGATGTTGCCACTTCCAGAAGAGCAGAGAGTATCCAGAGAAAATACAGGGTGTTTGGGAATGATGCTGCCTGCACTTCTGCTCTACCTGCTGTACTACCCCAAACACAGCTGGCCAGCAGAAGATCTTGGTCCATTAAGTACCTTGTAGCTCATGTCTGTGGCAGCCCTGGGTTTGCTCAGCTGTACTCACCTTCCTCCTCTCATGAAATTCCCTGTGAGGCCAATGTCCTCCTTCCCTGCACAAGCATTTACAGCTGATGTGGAGATGACACATCTCCCTGTCAAGCCTCTGGACCCTGGGACTCTCCTGAGTTATTGCAGCTAGTCAGCTTACTCTGAATATGAAAAACAGATTCCTGCAGGGAATTTGGGGTTCAGAATTCTTCCTTTCTTTAATTTATTTTTCTTTAAGTAAATTGAGGGAACTTCAGCTATTCCACTGACAGGAAATGCTGAAGGATATATCTCAAATCATTTGCTCAGATCTCCAGGGTACAAGGGTTTATGAATGGTTTTTGCTGTAGACTCTCCACCAGCTCTGGGAAACATCTGTTCTGCATTCTGAATGCATTTTCCCAACAGAAACTGTTTTAATAAAATCATTGCTTTTTCTGTGCTTAGAAAACCCAGTCAAATAAAGTTTTTTCCTATGCTAAACAGTTCTTGGCCGCTGGTTAATGAAGTTAAAAACTGCATGTAACATTGTTTGACTTATCCTGTTTTTCCAGGAGTTTCTCTGATGGTCATAATATGACAGAACTCACCAGAACTGAAACTCTGAAGAATGAGTAATGTTTAATGTTAACTGCACTACTTGGTTTTGTTGGTGCTTCATTTCAGTCTCTGTTTGAAATCCCATCTCTAAGCTGTGGCATGTGAATAGCCTATATATTGAGACTGTGAAAGCAGAGTGTTCTGAGGCATAGGTTGGGGAGGCAAAATTGTTAAAAATTTTTCAAAAGTATTTTTTTTTATCACTGTGTTGTGATCCAGCTCTGAAATGGCCTTTTCTCCACAATAAGATATATTAGAAAAAGTCTTGCTGCGGTTCGATTCACCTGAGAGCAAGTAATTATGTGCACAGCCAAGTTACTCTCTGCTAAATCAGAAAAATTGGAAAATCTGTCAAAATCCTCAGTGCTCACTGTGGAATCCTTTGTCCTCAGCAGAGGTGACGAGCATATGGGTGGTGTCTACCTTCTGAGTTCAGCTGTGGAACCCTCTCCCTGTGTGGACAGCAACCAGGAAAGGGAAAGGAAAACTCTGCGAACATGAAGAGATTCTTCATTGGTCTGGAGAGGAAAAATTATCCTGCCTTTGGCCTGTTTTGAAAATGGTTTTGATTTTAATGGGAACTTTTACAGTTTGGAAAAAAGGGAGGTGTTGCAAGCTTCATCCCCTCCAATTTCGTGTGTAAGAATATTGTGTTCTCAGACTGCAATTTTTCAGACAGCTACAATTCCTATTGTCATTAGTTGGGTTTTAGACTAACATTATATATAGGCATAATTTGAAAATGAAGCTTGACTCAGGATAGAATGAAGTTTCTCCTTTGCTTTCAGTTGGGTTAACTCATCTTGCCTCAGAGTAGCGTTTTCCAATGAAAGCTCAAAGACAGATGGTGCTAAAATGTTCTGGAAGTCAGCTGTCCCTCAAGAAGCTTTGAGGTCTTAAATAGACCCAATAGGAGGGTGTTAGGTCTTTCTGGGCCAACTACATGCATTCTGATTCACCAGCAGGCTGCTTCACTGCATTGCCTGGCTTTCCTCTTCTTTTTTCAGACAATAACCCCTTCATGGTCCATAAAAAAGTGGAAGAAGCCAAGAAGCTTTAGTCAGCAAGAGATCTGATTATCTCCTCTTTGCTGATTCAGCCTACCTGGGCTTGAGCAAAAAAAATGAAACCAGAACATGCACAGCAATAAATACTTTCAATCCTAAACTGCATCTTTCAGAAAACACATTTTCAGGTCTCATATATTGCTACTTCTCCAAGTCCCACCCTCTCTTATTGGAAGTAAGGGTACTGAATGGAATCTGCTTCCTGCTCTTCCTTCAGGTTGCACATCTTTTGCCTGTACTAGTGGTGCAAGGGAGCTGCAAACAGTATAATTTTGGTGGCATGCTTCATGCATTCTCTCTCTCTCTTAATATCTTGTCCTTTATTTTGGTTTCAGCTGAACAACTTCAACTTCGTTTAACAAAATTGGATTTTCATTTTCCTCTCCTGGGAGAGTGAGAGGTGCTGCTTTCTTCCCAGCAATGCCCCAGCCTGCTGCTTTCTGCTTTGCTGGGCCCTTACCTCAGACTGCTTCTAGTTCCTAAAAACAATTTACACTCTTGTTCTTCAGCCATGCTTGCATACATGGTGGATTTATCTCAGATTTGCGGTGCTTTCAAGCTACTGGACATTTCCTTCAGTTAGCCAAGCTCCCTTGGCAGTGCTGATCTGTGAGAAACACAGAAAGAAGTTGTTGTAAAGTGCGCTGTAGGTAGAAGATGAAATCTTCCCCAGCCTGAGTAGAGGATCTCTTTTGTGTCTCTGCCAGGTCATGCACAGAAGCTAAGTGTACCTGGTTAGGGAGCCCAGCAGTTCTGCTGGGGTTGCAGCTGTTAGGTAAGACAAATTATTAGGAAGAATTGAATTAAGAGAGTTAAGATGGTTTAGGAGATCTAGTGTGGCTCTCTGCATGGAGACATGACATAACAAATTCTGTATGTTCAGCTGGCCGTGGGAGAAGCAGACAAAACTGAGGCTGAAGAAGGATGAATTCTGTCTAGCACAGCCGCGGGTGGAAAGTGCTGAGGATGAAAGTGATCTTGGGGGGGGCTTGTTAACTGCTGAGTATCCATTAAAGTCAATGTCGTGTCTTTGTGGGATACCAAGCCTGCTTTTATTGGCTTTCCACAGAACATGATGTCAAACTGAAAATCTCCGTTCTCTTCAGTGTTTCAAATGATAATAGGCTTCAGTACATGCATGGGCGTTTCATGCTCTGGAGCAGTAACACTGGATTATGTTCTGCTTTTGAATGTGACAGAGTAGCCTGCCAGAGGGGTACGACTTCAGGAATGTATTGAAGGGACAACAGCACCTACACATTACCTGCAACCTCTCAGCAGCTGCTTCCAGATACAAGGTGCATTTCTTGACTCCCTTATTTATTGTTAATGACATATCAGTTCTTCTGGGATCCTACATTATTAGCTCTCTCTTGGAAAGAATCAGCGAGGACTAAATGCTGTCACTTTAATTTTTGGGATATCTTTAGGCATCATGATGATAGGAAATCATCAAGTGAATCAGAAAAGGATCGTCTAAAATTGTGTTGTTTGATTCCAAACACCCTTGTGGCAACGTTGTGGGTGCTCCCTATCTGAGTGAGATTAGAGTTTGAAAATATCTGGTATATGTGCACCCCCATATCTGGCCTTTGTGTAGTGCTCTCCCTTTTCATGGGCTACAATAAGACAAAATATGCAAAGATGTTGTAGATTTCATTAGTCACACTAGTTTATTCAAACCTCTTCTTTGCATAAGAAACCAAGGCCTGCACTGATCTCTGGGAAAGAATGTGCTCACAGCTTGGAAAAGCCGTGTGCTCGAATGGCACTGCGGCACAGCAGAGGTCAGCAGCTCGGGCACAGGAGAGGGGCCCGGCTCTAGGGTTTGGTGCCATCATTTGCAATTCAATCCCATGCAGCTCCCTCTTAGGAGAACAATTCATTAAATACAGAGTTGTTCTTTTTCCCTAATTCACCATATAATTCACCTCCTAAGTTCAATTAAGAAGCAATCTGTTTGTGACTGGAAGCAAGCTGCATTTATTTAGAAATACAAAATTATCCTTTGCCTAAGCAAAGACTCCATGCCTTAATAATTCTGGTGATGAATGGCTAGTTGGGGTTTCCTTTAAATGGAATGAGATACTGTGTGAAGAATAGCATACTTTTCAGGGGTGGGGGTGGGAGAAGTCCTGGGGATGTAAAACTGAGAAGAGGAACTTTTGTTGAGCTTGGGCTTAAGGAAGTGACGAGGACTGGGCATGAAAGAAAACAAAGGGAAATCTTAGGATGGGACATTGAAGCTGGAAAAGAGTGATAGAGTTCAGAGCAATCCATCTTGTTGAATCAGGCTTGTTCCTGTTCACACATCTAGTGGCTTTTGTCCAGCCAAGCTCTGTTAAACTATGGCACTTCCTTTGGGAGACAAACCCCTGATTTACTGTGTCTCTTGGACCAGGAAGCTCTAACCTATAGCCAGCTGAGAGTCTGGGTATTTTACTTTCTTCTGAATTGTTTTACAACTATCTTTCATCATAATTTTCCTGACATTCATAGCAGTTATAGTAGTATAATGTTGGAGGTTTGTTACCATCCTCTCGCTCCTTCTCCAAGGTTCCAGATGTACCTTTTCCCCTGTCCTTGCCTCGTTGGACGGGCTGGAGAAGGATTTGGTAGAAGCCAGCTCCAGAGCAAAGGAGAGTTTTCCAGCTGGCTGCTTCAGTGACTGGAAGATGTCCAGCTGTCTTGAAAGTGAGACTCCCTCTTGGAAGTGTCCACATGGGATCCAGCAGCGCTGTATGACCAACAGTGTATTCTTTTCTGCATGTGGTGGCTTACCATGCTCTTCATGCTTTATCCTGCCACCAAGACTACAGAAACTTGCTCTTGCAATAACTCTATAGTGATCATCTCATTCAGCTCCTGCTCTCATTAAATCTCCATGAAATTAACCTTCCCTAGAAGAGACTTTCTACCTATTCAGCACATGGAGAAACTTAGGCATGATATGGTAATGAGTTGCAAGGTGTCACTGTAAGCTAGGAACTAATCCAGGAAAAGTGCCTAGCTTTGTCAAGGGTTTAGTCCCTGCTCCCTAAACAGGGAAAGCAGACAGTTTCTGTGGCCAGCAGACCCCCCACTGGCATTACTGATAGCTGCTGTCCTTTCCATGTCAGAGCCCTGCCAGCCAGGTCACCAAAGATGAGTCTCTGTTCTTTTCTTTCCAGGAGGCCTTGGAGAAGAGGTGTCAAGTGAAAATGCCACTTCAACTGACCATAGTGACAACGCAGTTAAAAAGGGTAATGTGGTACCCCACCCAGACCTTTGGGTATCTTTTATTTACTTTTTTGCCCCCTGTAAAAACATATTTTTGTACTGTTTTGTACATGTGTGTGCCTCCGTGCCTGGGAGATCAGCCCTGCCCAGGCACTTTTTCCTGTTGGTGAACTCTCTGAAAGGGTGGGTTTGGCTTGTGTAATGTGGTGGGTTGACCCCAGCCAGAAGCCAAGCAGCCAGTCACTATTCCCCTCCTCTAGCAGGAGAGGTGAGAAAGCAGGAAAAGCAAGAGTTAAAAAACCCCCATTGGTTGAGATAAAGACAATTTAATAAGTGAATGAAAGGGGAAAAATAGCCAAAGTGATATCAAGGCAACTGCTTACCCCCACCCAAAAGCAGCCCCTGCCAGAAGAATGTGTCAGGCCTCTCCAGGGTGGAGAATTTAACAAATATCAATTGTTAAAAACAGAAAACTATAGCAGGCCTTAGAAGTAGTCAAGAGCTATTGCAGGACTGATGAGGAGAATTTGCCCAAGAGTGTGTGTTGCTGGCAAGGAATGGAAGTGTTGGTGGCGCAGAAGTGTGGACCCAGAGTCCCCTGTGCAGAGCTGCTGCTGCACCAGGTGCAGGAGGGCACCAGGCAGACACTTCCTCACTTGGGTTTGCTATCAGGAGCTGTCCATGTGCAAATCCACAGAGATTTTGATCAGGCCCCAGGAGCAATTTGTGAATAGAAGACAGGACTTCTATCTTGAAACCCTCTCTCTTCTTCTAGCTGTGGCCCTTTTCATGCCAGTGCCTATGCTGGTGCCTGGTACCAGCAGTACCAGATGTGAGCAGGAGGGTGGCTCTTTCTTTGTTGGGAGAACCCCCAGCCTCAGAGCATCTGCCTTCCGGGATCCAGCAGCTGGCTGGGGGATAGGGCAGCTTCTGAAATGCCGGGAAGGTGCTTAGGAGTAAGAGGAACAAAAGGCAAATTCCCGTTTTTGTCCTGCAGCTCAGAGACAGGTCTTCAACAGGAAGGGCTTGACCTGGTGAAGCAGGAAGGAGGGTTTAAAGTTCATTCTTTTCATTCCCCTACACTGCCTGAATTTCCTTCCCATTGTATTGATCCCCTCAGCCTTGACAGTAGTGGTTTGCTTACCAGTGCTTCAGCTGGAGGGGTGAATAGGGCTCTCAGAAGCCCCCCTGGTCATTAGAGGAAGGTCTTAGCAGGACTTGAGCTTTTTAATAACCTGGCAGCTCCTGTCCCTGGCTTGGAAAGCAAAGCTGTGGCCGATCTTGCTGATTTACATACAAACTGACATCCTCTAGGGCTTCACAGCAGCCACCATCAGCAGTACTGCTCCTCAAGGTGGCAAGGATGTTCACCTTGGTGTGACCCTTTAGGCCAGCACTCTCTGAAGGCATAGAAACCCCTGTACTCTGTTATTCCTTTGCCCTAGCCCAGCTGATGCGTTGGCTTATCTAATGTGTGGTGTCTGCACACAGAGGTTTGTAAAGCCCAGCTGGACTGTGGCTGCTTTGAGCGTTTGAATTGCCCATGGCACCTCAGTTAAGGGATGAACAACCAGGAAGCTTTGAGTAAAGGATATTTTGAATAAAGGTGTCAGACTCATACCACATTTAAAGTGCAACTCATGTAGGCATAGCCAGTGTTTGACCAGAGCTGCAACAGTGCAGATGCAGGGTAAGGTCCAGGGTCTGCCTAGAAGCCCGATGAATCCTCTTGCAGATTTTAAGGCCAGCGCTGAACACCACACGGGGCTCCTCTACCCTTTGTAACAAGAAATTAGATATGTTCTGATTTCCCTCTTGTATTTTTGCTCCTTTTCATTAAAATGAAGAGATTCAGCATGGATGGAGATTTGCATTTCTGTTTTTCCATCATGAGCCTCCCTCCTCCAACAAAGACTGTCTGATCTTTATAGATTTCCAAACCACCCAAGACCTGGTATGTGAAACCAAAGCGATACTTTTCAGCCTTGAGTACAGATTCCAGAGTTAGGAGTCTGCCACCTTCTTCCAAGGCCGACTCAAATGGCTAGTTGTTGCTGTGAACCTATTCCTAACAGAACAAACCATTCTCTGCAGATGAGTGGGTAGGTAGGGCAAGTTGAGAATATAGTGACATCTAGGCTTGTTTGGTTCCCACCTCATGTTCCTCTTGTTAAGTCCTGTGTCCCCATCTGTGAATTTGCTGTTGCAGAGAGTGGCTAGAGAAAGGAAGGATGTGCTTTTACATCTTAATGGGAGAACAGCTTTGACATAAAGCATACGGAAGCTCCAAAACAAGAAGAGTCAGTTTTCTGTAGGTTAGCAGTCTCAGAGTCCCAAAAAAATCACTGGCAAATCTGGCTATGACTTCTGGTTTGGCTTAACACCTTGCTTTTTCTTTTTATCTTTTTCTGAAGCTCCAGGGTTTTACCTGAGGGCTGCACGTGGAACTAGAGAGGATTTAAACAGTGTTGCCACTCTGTCTTGCAGACGGCAGGCAGAACACAACGCTTTCAAGGAGCCCAAAGAGGAAGGAATACAAAGATGAGTCTGGGATGGATACACACTCCTCTCTCAGAGTGCGCAGGGCAACCACGTCCAGGGCTGAGAGGATCTGGCCTGGGGGGGTCATCCCCTATGTGATTGGAGGAAATTTCACTGGTCAGTAGTGGAAATGCTGCTTTCTGTTTGCCATGGCGTTTGTGTGTCAAACTGTGTGGGAAATCTCTGGAGCAGAGTTCTCCCACAAATGACTTGGGATCCTTGGGAATCTGTCTCTTGAGGTAGGGTGGGCATGACATTGCACAAGGAACTGTGCACTGTGGAAGCCCGAAGCTGAGGTGTGCAGGGAGATGGTTGCCTCACAGTCCAAGAATTACTTGAGTGACTGAGTCACTTTTCTTTAGGGACCAGCACCTGTGAGCTGTGCTCACCCCCTGTTTTTCCAGAAGAGAATCCTCTCTGCTGTTGGAAGAGCAGGAGCAGAAGTACTCTGGGTTCCTGACAATAGCTTTGCCTTACTTTTGAGGAACACGGGTAGCACTTTTGCGATTCCTGGGTCTTGAAAGATGTGCATGGTCATTACTTCATGTCGTGAGAGCAAATTTGGCAGATCACTTTGTAGCTGGTGTTCAGATCAGAGCACCAGGCAGCTCTGCCAGAATGACCTGTACCTAGAGAGGTGACATGTTTTATATTCACAAATATTGATGTACTTAATCTGTAAAGTTTACTACCTGTTTAATTAGAGCAATAAATTCATCAGACACAGGGAGAGAAAATATGATACAGGAAGTAATGCTGTAGCTGGAAGTGAGCCCCAGAGTCCAAGAGGTGTCTACAGGCATAAGATTGGCTGTTTGAAAGGTTGACTGTTCCCATATCCAGATGAAGTATGTTAGAGATTTTCCTGAAAGCCAGGCCTTCATTGTTTGCTCCTCTTAATTTCTTTTCCAGGAACCCAAAGAGCTATCTTTAAGCAAGCCATGAGGCACTGGGAGAAGCACACTTGTGTGACCTTTGTGGAGAGAACTGATGAAGAGAGCTTCATTGTGTTCACATACAGAACATGTGGGTAAGTGGTGCACACGTTACCTGCAGCTCTCTATTGCAAACAGCCCTTCCAGTGACATGTGGCTTTGTAAGTCTAGCCCAGAACAGACCAATGGCTGCATCGGAGAATCTGTCACAGAGATGCAGCTGGTCACTTTCAGTGAGGATTGCTAGGATAGTTTTGCACTTGCTCAGAAGATGCTAAGCCTGTCTGGATTCTTTTTTCCTGGAATAACACTAAAGTGTTCATGTGTGTGTGTATAGATATGCACTTTTTTCTTTATGATTTCTTCATACTTACATTCGAGTACATATAGTGTGTGAAACTACTGGCCTGTCCTGAACCCTGCCAGATGCCATCCTCTGCTCCTGTGTTTTAGAGTTCCTCAAATCACTGATGTGCTGCATGAGTTTGTGGGTTTTCTTTTCCAGGTGTTGCTCCTACGTGGGTCGCCGAGGAGGGGGCCCTCAGGCTATATCCATTGGAAAGAACTGTGACAAGTTTGGTATTGTGGCTCATGAGCTGGGTCATGTGGTGGGTTTCTGGCATGAGCACACACGGCCTGACAGGGACCAGCATGTCACTATCATCAGAGAGAACATACAGCAAGGTAAAATCACACTTCAGGTTATTCCACCTGGCTTTTGGCTGGGTAGAAACCTTTTTTGCTACAATTGTGGAAAATGCTGGTGGTCTGAGGATTGGTATGGAGAAGAAGAAATATAACTGTCTTTGTCTAGAATAAGGGTTAAAATAGCTGTATGAATAGACATTTTGGATGTCCAGCTGGGATTGTTGAAACATAGAAGCCATATCCATTTCATTCTAGGCTCCCCCAGGTAGAAGTATTTTTTTTTTCTCTAAAAGTGGTTTGTTTCTTTTCCTTTTTGTCATCACAGGTCAGGAGTACAACTTCTTAAAGATGGAAGCTGGGGAAGTGAACTCACTTGGAGAGACCTATGACTTTGACAGCATCATGCACTATGCTAGGAACACGTTCTCCAGGTGATAATTCAGGGTTACATGTCCTTAGGACTATTTTGGTAGTTGTGGTTGACTCTATGGGATCTATAGAGCCTAGAAAGAGACCTCTCATCTACTGCTGCATTGCAAGGCTCAAAAAATATTTGAAAAAGCAAGGTGAGTGTAGTATGGTGGACTGCTGTTTTCCCCTTTCCATTATATTTATGCAGCAATAATGCTGGTAATCTTGGAGAGTTTCCAAAGCCTTGCTAACATTCTTTGCAGCCTTCCCAGGCAGCACATGTATATCTGTGTGCATATCTGCCCACGTGCAAGTTGGGTAATACCAAAACAAGCTTTGAATCTCTTGGTTGTCCAGCTTATGCTTTGGAGTCACAATACAGACATCTGAGTCTCTAGTGGTAGTGCCAAGGGAGAGTTTAATTCTAGATCATGACCTTTAATGACTTTGGTGTTTTTTCTAACCATTTATGCATGAGCTTTTGATCATGGTCTCTGCAGATATGTGGTTCTGTGGAACTGGCTTTTTTCATGGAGGAGTTATCAGTCCTACCCCAACTAAGTGCCAGTTACTGCATAGACTGTTTGTCCTTGACTCCAGACTGCTCTACTTGATAGAGGTGATATAAACATAGTTATGTCCTGTATTTGGAATGAGAGTTACTGGATGACCAGATTAATTTTGCTGCATTATTAGAAGTTTTCTTCCATAAATCCTACTATTGCTCTTTCCCATGAGCTTTCTGTCACTATGTACTGTGAGTAAAGGGGTTGGAAGGTACAATTCTGGAAGATTTTTGTTGCAAAAATTAAAGGTATCTTTGGGACTTTTAAAATTTTCTTACTCCCCAGTTGTATGGAAAGGCCAAACCTGTTGTTTTGTGCTTTTGTTTTGACAACTTTGCACCAACCAGTGGAAAATTGTCAAACACGCTGAAATGCTGCTTTTTGTGGCAGGAGGAGATGGTGTCTGGGCAAGGGTGTTTTGCAGACTTCAGAGATTTCTTTGCATCAAATATCCAAAGCAAACAATTTTTTTTCCCTTGAGGCATCTGCTGGACCCTTCCAGCGTTTGCTAAACTCTAAAAGGTTAGAATTGTCTTGCACAAAAGCAGGATTAAGTTATTACTGCCATTTATATTGTGGATGCCTTTGAGTCTGTGTCTCTTGAAAACTAGGGTCCTTCAGAGCACTGCTGGACCAAAATGGGATAAAAATGGCGAGAGTCCTGTTAGATTTAAATTGGTGCTTGATAAGATTTTTAAGTCTGTTTTCTTTAAGCCCTTTGTCTCTGTGACCCACCCTTACCCCAATTGCAGTCTTTGTGCAGTAATTGAACTGAGCACTAAGTGCCTCTGTAGACTGATTGTCCTCTCACCACAAATAAGCAGTGCTGGGGATAGGCTTTTACTTTGCCAAGAACTGACATTTTGACATCTGCTCCCCTAAGGGAGCAGAGCATTGACCAGCCAGAGAGACTGGCGGGTGTATGCACCTATCCTTTGCACCTCACTGAGGTTTGCAAGTGCTGTCCAATTGCAACCCAAACTGACAAAAGCAGAGAGTCCATGAAGATAGTAAGTTCCAGCAAGTTTCATTGAGATCAGTGGCTAGGAAAGAGAGAGAGTTCCTGCTTGAGCCTGCAAGGGAAGGGCTGCACTGGGTGTGTTGATACGTTAGCAGACACCAGAAAGCTGATGTAAGATGCTGTGAGCACCTGGCCAGTGGTGATGGGATGTGTGAGTGAGCAGGGGAAGGACACAGGGTCATGTCTGTGACTTACTCTCTTGTAGCAATTCTTACGTGGCACTTAGTACAACCTTGTTTTTAACTTCAGTCAGTATTGATGGTAGTAAATCATATGGTGCTTGCCATGATCAAATGCTGCTGTAAATCCTGGGCCCTTTTTATTCTAAACTTTTTACCTAGGGCAGAAAGGTACAACTTTTCTGAGATTTGATGAGTCCTAGCAGTGGAAATTGTGATACTTTTGAGGATTGGTGTAGAGTCACTCCTTTCCATTTCATAGCAAAATATGCCTCTCATTTTTGTCTGTGCCTAATAGAAATAGGAGTATGACACAAGAGACTGTAATGACAACAGGAAGAAGTTTTTACCTTTGGAATTTCTGTTCTCATCCATGTCAGAAATTTGCCTGTTTTGCAGAGTTTGTCTGCAAGCTTTTATTTACTGGTGCATTCCTTACAGGCATGGCAGCAATCTAAACTGAATGTTGCCCTATCATGAAACAATTTCTT
Organism: Anthoscopus minutus; assembly: GCA_013399455.1. Lineage (NCBI taxonomy): Eukaryota > Metazoa > Chordata > Aves > Passeriformes > Paridae > Anthoscopus > Anthoscopus minutus. Next base: position 221,099 of record VWYI01020938.1, on the reverse strand, counting down.
GTACAGCTGTCCAGACCCATAAATGGCAACTTAGCAAGAAGAAAGTTTAAACCACCACAAAGCTCTGAGCAAGTAGCTGGTTACCTTAATTCAGTAGGTGGCTTGCTAGTAGACATGACAGCACAGTCTGCAGTTACAAAACATGACCTCTGCAAAGCTTGTGTTCAAATTAGGATGTAGGTAGTGCTGCCTCCATGTCCAGGGAAGACATCTTGTATTTGCAGTGCACTGTCCTAATCCTGCAGAAGACATTCACAGATCCTCCACTGATTTTACTGCGTGAAAAGTCATGTTGTCTCTCTTCTGCACGTGGAGATATAAATACAGAATTGGGACAAAAGGTGGCTGCCTGCAGCTGGGTCCTTAACCTGCCTTGAATATCTGCTTCCTTGGGTGTTGTTTACACACTATTTGTTACCCTGTATTTGTTATCCCATGTACTGGGACATGAATGTTTAGCATTTATTTCATAGCATTGGCCTGGTGCTTTGCACGTTCAGGGTGCCTTGCAGGTGCTAATGACTTGTATGAATCTCTTCTCAAGCTCTGTCATTCTTAGCCGGTACGAATGGTGGGGTGTTGGCTTATGCCTGCATTGGGCAGCTCATGTGTGCTCTGCCCCTACCTGGATAGTAAGAGAATGCATCCAGGAGTCATGGATTCTTCTCTTACCTCTGGGAGGAGAGTTTAAATATTTTACTCAGAAATGGTTCCTGTGTTACATTTCTTGAGCTGCTCTGTTTAATGATATCTGTTGTTTACTAACTTTTGAGTCAAATATTTGCGCTTTTAGAGACACTCATCAAATGTGCAACTTTACATTCCAAGTGTTTTTAAGCAGATGAGGTTTGGGTGGACAGCATGGGACTTCTAGGGCTTGTTTTGGGCCAGACAGACTCTCCTGTTCTTGGATCTTTTGATGGCAAAGTGAGAGAAACTGTACTTACTTCTCCATAAATGGGAGTAATGTTCAGCAATGCATGTGAAAGGAGAAAAAATTCAATTGGAGGAAGAAGCAAAACCAAAAATCTTTCTGCCTTGCCATAGCGTACAGCCTTCTGGAAGAAAATGTGTTTGCCAGGTAACAAGGGCAGTTTGAAGTTATGGGTTCTTTGCGTTGTGCAAACAGTGCCTGAGGTATACACTGTGTGCAGAAAGTTGAGAGCTGTGAGTGCACAGTTGTGAGGGCTGGAATGGGAAAAAGAATCAAAAGTTTGGGTGTGCAAATGGTGTTTTTTCTATTAAACTCTGTCATTCTTCCCTGGTTGAGCCTGGAGATCTGCAGAAAGCATTTCAGAGGCCACAGAAATATGTCCCTGCCAAATGCTGAGCTCTTCTATGTACTCCTAAGGAGGCTTGAAAATTTACTTTGAGCAAACTGACCTGTTTCTGTGCTTGTGGTGTTTCTGGAATTGGAGGATTTATTTTCAATATATGGACTTAAATAAATTCAGCCCAAGGCATTCAGCTGGCATATAGAATAACTGAATTTATGAATTGAAATTTGAGGGACTCATCTTACATCTTGTAAATATTGGTTTTGGTGCTGACCAGGAATTTTTCTACTGCTGAAAAAATGGCAACATCTCCCATACAAAAGCTAATTCCAGTTTTCAAAACAGATGCAATTCCTTTCCCTCTATTTCTTATTCAGTTAGAATATTTACAAAACCATTCCCCCCTTCCCTCCCCATCTCTGGACTAGGCAGCACTAAAATTATTATTTCTCTCCTGATTTCCCATTGTACTCTCTGGACAGCTATATCCTGTCCTTCAGAAAGCGCAGTATGCCTCCCTTTGCTGATGCTGAAGGTTAAGCTCAGTGTTAGCCTTGGCTTTCCCAAGCCTGTTTGGCACTCAGGGGTGCAGCGAAAGGTTCCTATGGACTGGACAGCCTGGCTGCAAGAGCTTGGATTTTGCCAACCTGCAGTTCAGGTTTCTGATTCTCTCCCTCCTTCCCTACAGTCTTAATGCTCCCTTGGGGTCTCTTTTTGCATGCAAGCTCTTGCTTGGCTGCAATAACTGCATTTTGGTAGAAATGAGGTCTGAGCTTGAATCCTTCACTGGACTGAGATCAGAAGTGCAGTAAAGAGCTCCTGAGTGTGAAGCACATGGAAGGAATAGTAGCAAGTAAAAAGAGGCAGAGACAAGTGGAGTTACTAGCTTGGAAACTCACAGAGAACAAAGGTGTAGAGTGCATGATCATTTCCTCTTGTTTGTGGCAGCCCCCGTCACTGCCAGCCTAGCCCTCTCTGCTGCTGGGAAAACTCCCCTTGCCTCTGCTTCTCTGGCTTAAACGCCAGATCTGTGTGGGCCAGATGTGCCATGAATCATCTGCAGGAATATTTCATTGCTTTTTCTGATTTATGGCAAGGAATGTGCTACCTCAAACAGAGGCAGCAGCAATTTTGAGATATCCAAGAGGAATTTTCTACCTTGGCCAACTTGCTTGTACATTTGGAAGCTGTCTGCTATAGTGAGAAGGCTGTGTTGAGATAGTTAGCAGTTACTAGAAGCTGAACCACTGTTGCTGGTTAGCATGGGGTGTTTGGTGAGGGGGATGGGGTGTGGGAGGCCTGCCAGATCCACTTTCTGTTCATTGTGCCACTTTCCCTATTTCACTGCTCTGTGTCTCTCTGCTCTTCCCTTCAGAGGGGTTTTCCTCGACACCATCCTTCCCCGTCGTGACGATAATGGGGTCCGGCCAACTATTGGTCAGCGTATTCGCCTGAGCCAGGGAGACATCGCTCAGGCAAGGAAGTTGTACAAATGCCCAGGTAAATATGGCTTGGGCAGATGAATCCTGCTTTATCATAGACACATGGTTTATGTGGAAGGCATTGGAGTTTAAGAGCACTTTGAGGAAAGAGACTTGGGAAACACAGATTATCAAATCTTTGGGCTGGAGCCATGGAAGAGAAGTGACCTTGCCTAAAATGTGTCTCCTGTTAGTACTTTGCCAGTATTCTTTTTGGGTTTAGGGCTTTGTATTGGTCCAGTGTAGGCTCTATTTGTAGAAAATTAAACCAGTGCACAAGACAATGGGCAGAGTGGGGACCAGGCGTTAACAAAATGGTGGAAAGATGTCTGGTAGACTGAGGCCCTGGGAAGAAGTGGATAGCTGGTGTGCAAGTCCACTGTTTTTCTGTATCCAGCTACAGGTCAGAAAGTATGAGTACATAAAGGTCTAGGATGAATTCTGAGGGCTTCAGGGTCTAGATGTTTGAAGATTACTACTTTTAGCTTATAATAGATGGTATAACTTTTAGGTCTGTTAGTTCTAATTAACCTTTTATTTTTCTTTGTACCTCATTGTTACATTTTTCTTTTTACACTCATCATTATCTCTAAATTGATTTTACTTGAATAAAATTTTGTTTTGCAAAATCTCATGGATTACTTTAGGGGTTAATTTGTTTTGCACTGTTTTTTGATTGAGTCAGACTTAATCCAACCAGGCTTTTCATTCCCATAGTTGGAAGAATCAATTACAGCTTTAGAATTCTCAAGGCAAGCTGAAAAGCCACCTTGGCCTGAGGTACTAACTAAAAGCTACAAAAAAACTTTCTTTAAAATGAGGACTCTTCTGTGAGTCTCAGGTTTTCTATTTGCTAAGTAGAACTTTTCCTAATTTTTTTTCCACAAGGCTTTAGCAGAGGTTATTGCCGTTCAGAACATATTAGGCAGCAGTATATTTAATGACATAACACCTTCATCTGCCATTTGAATCTCTAGCTTGAAAAGCCTTATTCCACTGCAAAATACAAAGCAAAGGAGTTCAAAACCTAAGGACTTCACCTATGTGTTCAAGCAGGGTCTGAATGAGACTTTAGGAGGAAGACAACTTGTTCAGCAGTCAAGCTGAGGATTTTAGGATAAAGTGCAGCAACATAATGCAGAAGTTGAGTGGCAAATGGCTTCCCTTTTAGAAAGAGAGTCTCCATCTGAGAATACCTGATAATATCTCCCAAAAAAAAGAGCTAGTATGGTGGAGGATGAGTTACAAGCACTGGAATCAGCCAGACTAGCTGCTGTGTCTCTTCTAAGAAACAGGGCTCCCTAGCTCATTAGACTGGAGCTCATGTGCCTGCTACAGTTAGGACTTAGCTTGTCCATTCTAAAACCCTGCTGTTTTAAATGGCTTTTAATTCCTCAAAGCTTATACCTGCTGGGTTAAAGTTAGTGGCGAGCCAGATGAAATCAAATGAAATTTGCTGAAGGAATTTCTGGAAGGCAGGATGCAGTCTGCTACATAGTAGTTACTGCTAGATTTGCTATGGCTGCACAGTTGAGGATTTGATGACTACAGTCACTACAAAAGCTTTGAAACAGCTCATCCTACTGTCTTGTGCTGTGAGAAAAGCTTGTGTAGCTGCGCTAATTATGCACAAATGGTTAAATTGTAAATTGAGAATGGTCCCGCATTATATAATTTCCCCCAGTTCTCTGGGCATTTTCAAAAAGATACAGTGTACCAGTAACCAGGTGGGGAACTGTAAGTGCCTGTCATTTACAAATGACAACTGCTTCATTTGCAAATGAGTTCTGCAGCATTCACCTTACTGCTTTGCTTTTCACCTCTGTTCCTTTCTACCTGCTCAGTTTCTTAGATCCCAGAAGTACAGAACAGTTGCTGTATTGGACCTCTTGTCTTGTCTGCTACTCAGTGCAGTACAGTCATGTTGCTTTTCAGGCTGCTCTCGAGAGGCTGTGCTCTCCCCACAAAGAAGCATTGCTCACTGTCGTGCTGCCCCTGCACTGCAAGCAGTCGCTTCCATCCGCGCTGCACAGCCAGCCTGTCACAGTGCCTGGGGAGCTTCCTCTCTCTGCAAGGGTCAGAGCCTTAGATGGGTCTCCTGTCATATTTCAGCAAAGTAGTCTTTGCAAGTAGTTCCATAATTACAGAGTCTACAGTGCCAGTAGCTGTGTAATTGCACTCTGGGAGAATTAAGTCTGGGCTGCTGGAAACCTTGACTGTGGTACAGCCGAGGGCAATAACCTCATGTCGCTATGGTCATGTCATGCATATTTTCCAAGATTTAGAGCTCCCTTTATCTTTGCATGTTTGTTTAAGTAGATTTTTTTGAGCAGAGAAAAAGAACATTTATCTATCCTGGTGAGTTATGGATTGGAATTCCCTCTTTATTTAAAAAAAAATAGTAAAAAATTCCTTTCTGTGTCCCCACATTTGTTCTAGTCTGATCTGTCAAGCTGTGGATCAAACTTCCTTAGGGAAATTAAGAAATTCCGGCCTAGGTGACTCCTTCTCCCCTGCTTGAACATATTAAACTCTTTCAATGGAACCAATCTCTTTTCACCTCAAACTGCCAACCCACCCATCTAAATGTAATCATGGCTGCAAAATTACCATGTGATAGCATCAAGGAGAGGAACAACCCCTGGCATTTCCATGAGAAAGGGAAAGCCTAGTCGGATCTTTCAAAGCACTACTGATCAGTCAGGGATTTTTTTGGAGGGCTGCCTTGCTGTTTCTGAGGAAACAGAGTTGCAGGTCCAGGGGAGCTTTATCATATCAGTTGGTTATGAAACTGGAAAAACAACTGGGAAGCAGGGAAGGTCCCTGCTCCCTGCAATTGGCATTTGGATGTGTCTAGCAGGCACTGTCCAGGAAATGGGAGCTTTGATATTCGTGGTCCTCCCACCCAGGCAGTCAGCTGCTTTGCAGATGTGGATGGTCACTCCTTGTTCCAGCTCAGTCATCCTGGCTCAGAGAGCAGAACTACAGTAGTCACAGCTTTTCCAGATGTTGGAAACTGTGGTTCCCTAAAGGATCATATGCATGTGCATATTCTTTGCTTTCCAAAAGTCACTCTGGGATCTACATTTCATCAACTACAGCAGGCCACAAAACGGGAAGTTGAAGAGCAATGGGCTGCTGTGCTCGTATTTTGTCCTGTGCAGTATAGTGGCCAGGAAGGTGCTGGGCAGTTGAAGCACGAGGGTGATGGGACTTACTGTGCTTTTGTTAGGATGTTTTAAGCCCAAAAAATACAATTTACAGTGGTAACTAAGGAGAACTTCATTGAGCAGCTTGTAATGAAAGGAAAACAGGTTTGCTGGCAGCAATGTGGAGTTGTGAAGTAGGGTAGGGTTAATTGCACTTGATTAGTGAATGAGATATTCCTCAACTGAAACCTGAAAGTGCTGGCATGTGGAAGGAAAATGAAGGAAGAAGAGTGCTTCTTTAGTAGCTGTTTTGTTGTGTCTTTGCACTGATCATCTTCCATCCCAGAAATTCTGACAAATTTCACATCACCCTTTTGGCAAGGCCTCAGGTGGCCAGTGACCTCTGGCCAGTACCATGAATGAGCGCTGCTGGAGTAACAGCCTCCAACCTGCACACAGCAGCCATGAACAAGACAGTTTAGTAGACCTTTATGTCCTTCAGAGTCACTCCTTTTTGATAGTTCTTTTCCCCTCTCCTGCAGCTTGTGGAGAGACCTTGCAAGACTCAACAGGTAATTTCTCAGCCCCTGGCTTTCCAAATGGCTACCCCTCCTATTCCCACTGTGTCTGGAGGATCTCGGTGACCCCAGGGGAGAAGGTAGGTGCCACAGCAGCACAAGGTGTACTCTGCACTTCCCTCATGGAAGTTTTGCCTGAGATGACAGTGTTAGAACCTGTCAGAAGATCTCTGCATGCCTGGTGTGCAGGAATGGAGCCTGGAAAGGCTCCTGAGTACAACTCAGGAGAGAGATGGAGTCAGGAATACATGATTTTGAGGAGAGAAGTGGTGATACTGGAGCAGAGCCCCTCACATATCTGGGCTGTGTGTTGATCTCTGATCCTCCCTCTCGGACATTTCCTGCCACCTGTTAGCTTTGGCAAGCACACATTCCAAAGCCAGTCAGATAAGCTAGATAAAATGTGCTGCAGTCTGGGGTCCTGAAGGGAGCTGAGGAGCCATGAGTGACATCCATGGCCTGCCCCTGTCTTGCAGGCATAATGTCCCTGTCAGGGAACTCCCACTTCCCGCCTTGAAAAGCCAAGCCCCACTGCACATCAATCACCCACCCTGTCCACCTTCCACCCAGCTCCTTTTGTTTTATTGATCTTCCTGTAGAAATGAAATCTTTCCTTAATCCAGCAACACCAGCCCTTCAGGCCTGTCACGCCATACCAGGCTGCAAGAATGAGCAGCCCAGCTTGGGAACTCCTTGGCAGAGTGACTTTGCTGAGGATCACCCTCAAGACATGCTTAAGACTCAGACTTGGACAAAGAAGCTCAGAGGCTCATTTGTTTTGCAACAGCTGCCTGGCTCCAGGACCTGTTTCTGTCACCTGCATGCCCAGTCCCATGCCATGCTGAGCTCCTGCCATCAGCTGCAGGGAGAGCATCGCTGGGGCAGGAGGGCCAAGAGCAGTCCAGGTTTGACAACTGTGGCACTGAGAGTTTTGTGGTGTCAGTCTCTCCCTTCGCTTCTCAGCCTCTTCAGAGTTGTGTCAGGAAGGACCTAGCATCTAAATGCTGAACCAGTAATCTTAAAAAAGGAAGTAAAGACTTGATTTCAGATTAAATGCCTCAGTTTATCTGTATAATCCAATGCAGTGAATTCTGCAAATTGTTGCACCTAGGTGTTTGCTGAGAACAGATATTGGGCTTATAGCATTCATCTGCACAGAAAAAGATTAATCTCCTTTTGCTGTCCAAAGTCAGAATACTGCAAAAATGTGAAAAAAGTGAGTGACATCACTACAAAGTGCACTCTGCACATCCAGCCAGGACTTTGGGGGAGAACACCTATTTTAATAAAAAGACATTTCTGTGACTATGTTCAGATTCTGGATGTAAATGAATTATATGGGTCAAATCTCACCAGAAAAAAAATGCTAGTACACACCAATGGTGACCTCGATAGGTGACCTCCCAGACCAAGGCCAGTGATCCATCTTAGAGAGGAAGGAGACCAAAATAATAGCATTTTATTGCCAAGCTCTGTTTGATAAAGCCACTGAATGCAATTGCATCACTGTGATGGTGTGAGTCTGATGGTCAGAATGTGGAACCTAATTAGCAAAACTGGTTATTTCTTACAAGTATCAATTATAGGCAGGTATAGACTCCAAACGTGTGGTTTGTGGCAGTGTCTTTCTCTATGATTTTCACATTACTCCAAACCAAAGCATTTAATTTTAAAAATCCAAACTGGGCAATTTTAGTAACTGAGAAGTATTGAATTTGAATTACAGAGTTGATAGTAAAGGGCTCTCTGCTATTACATATTGTCATGGTTTCATTAAAACACCTTGAGAAGCCTTTCTTTTTTGAGAAAAGATGGTGTACAAATCTGAAAACTGGCCCAACTCTCATTGCCTGCATACTCACTTAGGCAGCACTGTAGTGAAAATTCAGCAATCTATACGGTTTTCTCTTTAAAGTAGCTCCCTCCCCAGACAAAAATGTGCACTCTCTCCTTTCAGATTATGTTAAATTTCACATCAATGGATTTATTTAAAAGTCGCCTTTGCTGGTATGATTATGTGGAGGTGCGTGATGGCTACTGGAGGAAGGCTCCGTTATTGGGTGAGTAGCTATTTCATTTTAACTGAGTTTTGTGTATTCTTCTTAATGCTTTGGAGAGTGGGTGGGGAAAACAAAACAGAAACAAACGTTCCTTTAGTGATCCTAGGTCTCGCCAGTGCACTGGCCATCCCTTAGTGTCTCCATTTAGAGATGTCAGTGTGCTGTATTTACTCCCAGTGATCCATGCTCCAAGCCCTGTGGTCACAAAGGCTTTATTCCTTCCTTTTCCAGCCTGAGAAATGAGGCAGGGAGGGAAGTGAGCCAGGGCCCTGGCTGGGACTAAAAATGTGGTCTCTGGACTTTTGTTATTACTCTTTCCTAAGTCTAGGGAAGGACTGTCAGTCAGAATGAAGCAGCTGCACAGCTCCTGACCCAAGCTCCTGCTATTATTTCTCATGAGTTTGTGTTTACAAATACACAGCACTCTGTACTTTGAGCCTCTGTAGTCCTAGCAGGGAACTTGCTAGGCCATGCCATGTCAAATTGTGCAAAGACTCCACTCTGCTCCTGCTCCCAGAGATCTCTAGGAAGTGCAGCTCCTTTGTATCTTCCCTGTTTCTCTGCCTCTTGCTATCATAACTGGAAGTCTTCTGTCAACTTGAGGAGTTCAAAAATCCCACCTACTTTGCCACTGCCTCTGATCCTGACCTCATCCTCTAAGCTCTTTATCCCAGACATATAAAAGGCAGCACTGCAAACAGCCCCTTCTGCCTAAAAGGAAAGAAGCAATCAGGTTGGGCCCCAGCTGTGTTAGAAGGGCTGCACCCATACTGCAGCACAGGACTGGGCTAGTCAGAATTGGGTCAAGAGGGTTTAGGGAGGTTTGGGTGCTCTCCTTGGCCCCACTGGACATTCTAGCCCGGCTACCAGGTGAAGTGCTAAGGCTGAAGCCATGCTGATTCCCAGGTTTCAGTGGGCCTACCTTTCAGGGCAGCTGGCAGCTGGTTTTACTGTTTGCTGCCTATTTTGGGGTTGGCAGCATATACTGCTGTTCTCTGCTGCATGTGTGTCAGGTAACATTACTCCGGCAGCTGCAAGCATTTTCCTCGTTATGTTTTTGTTCTGTTTTTGTTCTGCTGAGTAATTTAAAGGTACTTCAGAAGCCAAGCACCTCCCCATCCCCCTAGTGCAGGTGGACTTGGGAGTGTTTCCATCTGGAAGGAGACACTGCATGAGTGGCCATGGTTCCCTCATGGGGCTGAGCCCATGAAATTAGGTCAGAAGAGGCAGACAGACAGCAGTTCAGCAGGGGGTGAGGAGGGGGATTAATGTGAATTGTGAAAGCACAGGCTTCTTGTGGAGAGAAAAAATACATGTGTGCTGCATATTTTCCCAGGGAAGTGTGTGAAAACCTAGCCTTTAAATGGTGTATAACTTTTTATGAACGGGCCCTTTATCACACTCTGAGGAGCTTGCTCTTTCTCGTTCCTCATCTGTGTTTCCTCTTCTTGACACCCTTGTTAAACTCCAAGTCTCAGTCCAGGAGGAAGTTGCTCAATGACCCTAGAGGAAGAAGCTTTGCAGTGCTGATGCTGTTTTTGGCATTCCCTTTGGGAGTGGAGATGGGAGATACTATTGATATGCTGCAGGGCTGTCATGCTGCCCCAACAGCACTGGGCAGGTTGGGGGCACAATGGTAGCTAAGTAAAGCTGGGTCCAAGATAATATTTGGATGGGGTGACTCTGCAAGAAAAAAATCTTGTAGTGAAGCTGCCATTCCAAGACAGTTAGTGAGCAATATGATGCTGTCTTGAAGGTAAGGCATTAACCAGATTTTTATGCAGTGGGAGTTGTTAAAAAATGGCTTTGCCTGGTGTTGGAAGGCCAGAATCCCTATCACTACTGTTCTGACTGAATTCACCCTGAAGAACTCCTCTTTGCCTCTGTCAGATTCCAACTGTTATTCAGTTGGACAGGGTGCCAAGACCATGTTGAATTCAATGTATAGCACTGCTGGTGTCAGCTGAAGTGAAAAACCATGTTTGCTCTGTGCAGGCTCCTGACCCAAGTGCAGGTCCCTGCCTATCATTGCACACTTGATGGTTGCTCTGTTTCTGTGAAGAGCTGCTGGCTTCAATAGAGGAGCACCAGATTGGGGATGTTGAGGTTGTCCAGGCTGCAGATGCCATCTGCAGCTGTTCTCTTTCAGGATTCATTCCTACTGGCAAAATTTGGGGGTTTATCAGTACAGGTACATGCCAGAAAGCTCAAAGTTGGGGGAATCATGGAGCAAAATGGCTCCTGTTCTCTTTCTCTTGAAAGAAATCAAATGACTGCAGAGGCTTAACCAGGAGTTGTTGAACAGAGAATGAGATAAGTGTTTTTTTCTCATCAGCACGTCCTGCCCTTAGTTTGACTTGGAGTATTTACTCCTGGGTGTAAAGTGCTGAAGGAGTTTTCAAGGCTTAGCAGGTAGAAATACATCTCTGGAAGGACAGGGGGATGCTTCACCACGATGTTAACTCATTTGCTCAATTATGTGATCAAGACAAGAACCCTTTTCAATTTACCAGGGCAATAGAGGCTTCATGCGTAATCACTGGATTCTACTCCCAGCTGAAGAGACCTTTAATTCACTTAATAATGGAAAATACTATGAATTAATGAAGGGGGGGGCACAGGAACTTATTCAAAAGCACAATTGATGGGAGTGAAAGAGTGTTTTACACAAGCACACTCCTTAAACCAAAGACTTTGCTTCCCAGAATCACAAGTGCCCATTATGCTGTGCTGTCCTTCAGGAGATTATAGAGATCTTTGTCTCTTTTATGCCTTCTAGGTAGATTTTGTGGTGACAAGATTCCTGAACCAGTAATCTCCACGGACAGCAGGCTGTGGATCGAGTTCCGGAGCAGCAGCAACATCCTGGGCAAAGGCTTCTTTGTGGTCTATGAAGGTACAGCCCTCAGCTAGAAGTCTGCGTCGTATGGAGAAGACAGAACAGGATACAGGGGTTTTATGGGATCAGCAGGGGTTCTGGTGCACTATGTGGTTAGATACAGCCATGCTCTTGTTTCTATGGGAATTGACAGATTGTGTGGCTTGTTTCAGTAGACAAGGTGTGGATTTTCCAACTAGGTTATCACATCTTGGGGGGCACAACAAGATGGGAATTCAAAGCAATAGCTACCATACTTAGGCCAGGTTCTCTTTGCTCTAACCAGCCCCTACAAGCAGCAGTGTGTGGAGCAAGACTTTCAGTATTTTAGCAGGCAAAGTTCTGTTTGGGATCATACATTCTATATCACTTAATACAGATTGTCTTGGGGTGTTTTTGGTTGATTGGTTGGGTTTTTTTTCTCAAATGCAAAGATTGTTCTTTTGTTTCTCCTTTGTATATTTTACTTACAGAAAATTGGAAATTAGCATGTCAAATCTTCTACAGGTCAGGTATTTTAGAAACTTGCATGGCACTGAGATGATGAAACCACTTCAGAGGAGGAGCAATACTACCACAGTCATTAAAAACCAGTAACTTCCCTTTTCCATCTATGTTTGGTTTTTTCAGTAATGATTCTAAAATGTTTTAAAATCCCTCATTGTTTTCTGGGCAGCAGGCATTTTTCTTAGAAATACCAGTGTTGTCAACAGTATTGAGGTTGTATTGATACCGACATGGATCATCTTCTTTCCTCAGACACAGGAACAAGCATAATGCTGGAAGCCCAGTGCCCAAGTGTCCCATAAACTCATGAATAATGATACTAACAGAGGGAAGTGAAGCATATATGAGACTGTTGGGGAAGTGCAAATAAAGCATATAAGGATTTCACAGCAGTTTTGGGCTAACCAATCTGTTTCACAGGAGAAATATCTGGTTTCTGCAGGAATTGTTGCCCTAGAGACAGAGGTAGCTTGCCTGATATTGGTTTTTTAAACATCTATCCTGAAAAGCAGCTGTTGCCTGGACCATGTGGTTTGTAAAAACACCTTTATGATATTTTGTTGTAATTAGAAGTGATCAAATTAGTGTGTGTGGCATCATCCTTCATAGTGATAAATGGTACTGGAAGAAAAAAAACATTTACATTGCATTCCAAAGTCACTTTGCAAAGTGACGTTGTTTTCCCTTGACAATTTTCCTTATTTCCTGTTGATCAATAAATGATCCCTAATGATTCAGTAAATATGAGCTTGCTTCACTTGACTTTTGAATAGAGGAACTGAAGGTAGAATGTGCATCTAGTGGTCAAACAAATTCCAAGTTCATATTTTCCTGCCTCTACAAGAATGTCTTTTTATATAACCCTTTCCTACTAGAAATTTCCCATTGTAAGGCTGTGAAATCCATGGCTATGCCTGAGAGCAAGCACAGAGTATGACTGGTGTGAACCAGCTTGTACTGCAGACACAGTGATGGCCCATTACACAGTTCCATCCTTATCTCTGGATTCAAGGAGAATGCTTAAGCATTGGATATCTCAACCTCCTCTGTCAGAACAGCAGGTAGAGAGATTATATAAATGTCTCTCCATAATTTATTTGCTGAAATAGGATATGTTCCAAAAATCTTCTTTAATCTCTATTTCCCTCTTAAGTAAGTTCTGATAATATCTGGTTTATTTTGCTCTTTGCAAAGTGGCTTGCTCAGCTGTTTTGTGACTTCTGTGCTTAGGCAATAAAGGTAGTTTTTACTTCCAGGAGGGATTGCATATAAGTGTTTAATTTTCTATCAATTTTTGTCCAAAATCTTTCTCTGTTGCTGTTAGTTCCTCTTTTTTCTTTTGAACTCCTCACTCACATTTAGCACTGCTTCTCTGTCTACTTTATATGCTTTAGTGACAGTGCATATGAATGCTCATGCATCTGAACTTTTCTGGAAACTGTGGGTGAGGACTGATTTTTGGATTTGGATTCCTCAAAAATCTTGGCTGTAAAGTTTTCATAAGATGGGAGGAAAGAGGCAGAAGCATGCAGCCACATGACAGTAGAATTACTTGATACTAAATGACAGTTTATGTAGAGAAAGTGTCCTCTTCAGTCATTCTGTTCTCTTTCTTTCATGAGATTTAAGACGGGAAGATGGTGGTGGTTTTGCCCTACAGCGCTGCTGAGAGCCCCAAATATGCCATCATTATTTTCTTTTCAGGCTCTGCCAGCAGATGTTCTTTCCATTTTGCAGTAAGTCTCTTCCAAGTATAGCTGATGCTCAGCTGTGTCAGTGTGAACTTCTGCAGTGGATAGAGAAAATATTATTTGTTGGTTGACAGTTTCATGGCTCTTAGAAAAAAAAAGTCCTCTGCTCTAGTAGTCCTCTTTCTGTTAGGTGGAGGAGACAGTTCTTTAAAGGGTCCTTCAGAAGTTTTCTCAAGCACCGCTTGTAGCTCTGAATATATGAACTCAAATTGCAATCTACATTGTGCTCTACAGCTGAATCTTTGGGTGTAACTTTTTGGTGGTGCTTTAGCACTGATTCTGTAAGAAAGAAGTTAGCTGCAGGAATGAAGCAGTGCTTTTAACTTGGTTACATTAGCACTTACAGTGCAAGGCCAAGACAGTGTTACCCAGTGCAAGCAATTTGCAGGACATTACATGGAGACCCATATCTGAATAGCTAATGCAATGCCTTGTGGGGAGAAGCCAAGGGTGAGGATGGTTGTTATCTGGCAGGTGTCATTGCAATACCATCCCTCTTGTACTTTCTGCTGCTGCTTTTTGTTTCCTTGACTTTAGGCACCACCAAAACTTCCATGTGTTTTGTAGGTGTGTGCCATGCCTCATGGGTAACACAGGTTTTAGCCTTTGAGCCTACTTTCATTTCTTACATAGTCTTGCAGATAATTTTGTTGAACTGCTGTTGTATTCATGATCTTTACTAGTTTTGTATTAAACTAGACTTCCATTGAATTTTATATTTTACTATTTAAACTAATTCTTTTATCTGGCACTAAAACTTAATTTTTCATGCACAGCAGTCAGCCTGATGGTCTGGTGGTGAGCTGCTCAAGTTGTGCTTGTTAATATTGCCATCGTGTGGCTGGATTGGATTTGCAACTTCTACCCCCTCCCAAGCCCTTCCCCCGGCTTTTCTTGGTTCTTAGTGCTGGTAGCAGGTTTCAAGCAGATAAGAAGGTGAGCAGGACTATGAATAACAAAAATTTATAAAAATTCTCAGTCCCAGTGAACTCACCTTCTGAGGACATTAGCACAGCAGTATAGGAGACACTGTCATAAGACAAAATGTTAGATTTGTAAAAATATCCATGAGTAGTGTGTTGCCTTTGTATAGCAAGCAATTCTGAAACAGATTTGTTGAGAAAGGTGCATATGGAGCTGGCTTTACCTACAGAGAAACTTGCAGTCTTGTGGATTTGCTGTTTCTTTTTTATGAAGCTATTTGCGGTGGAGAAATACACAAAGATGCTGGCCAGATCCAATCTCCCAATTACCCAGATGACTACAGACCTTCCAAAGAGTGTATCTGGAAGATCACAGTTTCTGAGGGTTTTCACATAGGAATCACATTCCAAGCCTTTGAGGTGAGAAATGTCATTGCATATTATATTACAGATATCATTTTGCCTCTACAAACACTTTAAAATTAAGAAAGAGGTGGTAATAATAATAATACTTATAATAAAAAAAATCTTTTGACTATGTCAGAGTATCATTTACCTTACCAGATGTTTGCTCAGAGATTTTGATTTTTGATGTTTAGAATATGCTGGGTTTTCAAAAACTGTTACTCTAGACAGAAGGAATAAGAAGAGACTCAAAAAGTGTTGATGATGTTAGAAATGTACTTATGAGTCCTTAAATTTTCACTCTGGTCAAATGGAAGTAAATGGCACAATCCAGGCAAAAAACTTGTCTTTGTCAGTGGGACGTGTCAGATTGCAGGATGTGACTCTCCAGAGAAACATTGTGTTCCCAAATGGCAGACAGACTTTGAAGAGCTCACAAAAATTTTTCTTCTAGCAGTTATAGGATGTCTCACACTCTTAGCTACACACCAGTGATCAGTCCCTGATTACTGATGTCAAGTCACAGACAGGAGGGGATAGGACCTTGACTGATGCAGAAGTCTCATCTGTCCCACAGGCTCCTGTGGCTTGTGTACACTCACCATGCTTGTCCTGTAAAGGGCTGATGCTACTACCTCCCCAAAGCTATTCCTTGAACCTTTTTGTTTGTAGTTGTTCTGCTCTGTTTCTTACAGCTTCTCTTGCAAAAGCAATTTGTCGGTAGTCAGGGACTGGGTTTTACCACAAGATAGCCATGAAGTAGTGGAAGAACTGAGATGTGCCTAGGCTTGAATGCAATTCAAACTGCAGAAGAGCTCAGTGGCAGCCACAGCAAGTACTTAGTTGTAGCCAGTTGTTTGAGGAGCTGGTCTGTGGCCAGAGTCTAGCTGTGTCACTAGCCTGGCTGGAAGAACTCTTACTAGTGAGGTACAGGCACACTTTTCCTATTGCAGATTGAATGGCACGATGCCTGCTCTTACGACTACCTGGAGATCCGAGACGGCCTCACCGAACAGAGCCCTCTCATTGGCCACTTCTGTGGCTACGAGAAGCCAGAAGACATCAAATCCAGTTCAAACAAGATATGGATGAAGTTTGCATCTGATGCCACCATCAATAAAGCAGGCTTTGCAGCAAATTTCTTTAAAGGTATGTGATCTAATACCTCTCACAGTCAAAGCTGGGGACAATTCAACCCTTAAGCTACTGCCAATTCACACATTATCATTCTGTCTACTTGTACTTAGGATTTGTTTGTACAATTCATTTGCAGATATCAAATTTATGTACAAATTACTTTGAAAGTGTAGAGGGGTTGATGCTGAGGCAGGAACACCTCCTCCCTGATTAGGACAGAAATCAAGTCTGCTGGGGTTGTGTCAGCATAAATATTGTACAACTGGATGGAATGTCACCTCCATTTAGCCATGCCAGAGGACACTGACATTTTCAAAGAAGTACTGATACTGCACAAGGAGCATTAAAACCAGCTCTTTGCTTAAGTTCTATTCCAAAATAATCCCCTGGAGAGAGGGTAAATCTGAATGTAAATAGACTCCCAGTAAAAGAATACTGAGACCTTTATGGGACAAAAGTGTTACTAAACTGAGATTCTCTTCAGGAAGATGTAAGACTAAGTTTTTAAAATTTTTTCTTTTTTTAGAAGTTGGACCCTCTATGTGGTCCTTTACCAGCATCCTAGTGCACTGATAGAGGCAAGAACCAACTATTTAATAAGAACCAAGTATTTAATAAAATACTATTTCATAAAATACTATTTAATAAAATACCTATGGAGCTGCTGGGGGGCAGACAGTCGTGTGTGTCTTAGGTTCAATGGCACTTGTACAGAAATAATAGTTACAATGCCAAAATTTGGTTTGCATAAGTCTTTTATTTATTTCTACTTTAACTTTTGTCTTGTGTTAAGGGTGTCATGGTCCATTTAGGTTTCTCAAATTTTCAGTAGAATGTACTCTGAATTAAACTTTGTTTAATGAACTTAAGACTTAAACATGTCAGGGCTCAATCCACTTGGCTCAGACTAGTCTATCCTGTGAATTCACTTATTCTCCATTCAAAGCATAAAATGTTATCATTTATAATCCATCATTCTTAAACCATGCACTTAAGTGAAAAAAAAAAACAGAAAACTTTAATTCACAGATTATGTTGGCCTGTAAATTGAAGAGGTCTTAATGGACTGTGACAAAGAGTGATTGCAAGATCACTGGCAAATACTGTGACATTTGATCTCAGTCCCTGGACAACTTTCACAGTACCTAGACTTCCTTGTTTAAATTTCTCAGGTTCTGTAAAGGCACAGAAAATTCTTCTTCCTAAAGATATTTCGGCTCCTTTCAGGAGTGAATAGTGCAGGCTGACTGTGGCAGAGATGTCTTTCAGTGATTAGCACTACATGGGGACACAGCAAGTATTCTCTAAAATCTGAGTTCCACCTAGAAGTTTGTAGGGGAATAAAGTTTCTTTTTTTTTAAGGTAAAAGTGTGGGGGTTTTTTTAAGGTAGAACTTGTACACTAGTACAATTGGACAAAAGATATTTTCTTCATTCAGGAGTTTTTGCTAGATCTTTCAGTGTCTGCTTGAATTTCTCACGTTTGAACCAGAAACCATGTATCTTGTGGATGGTTAGAGTGTTTTTAAGCCCATGCCAGTAAATTCAGCTGAGGAGTGAGGTGGTTTTGCTTGAAACAAGCATCACAGTATTCATAGCTGCACAGTTTCTAGCCAGCTTGCATTGTGGGCAGAGCTGATGTCTGTGTGTAGAGACACATGCAGGCTACATGTGGAGTTTCAAGCTGGAATCTGAAGTCTGCAGTCTCTACCTCCATATCCAGCAGGATTGTGACTACCAGGTACTCCATGAGCAAAGGGAGAAAATTAGATGGCTCTGCAGGCACTCTTCAGACTGCTTCTCATAGCTGATTGAGCAATGGGTAAGCTTTGCCTTAATGAATTGTGAAAGGAATAGAGCATCAATTAAATGTCTTACAACACTGAAAGAAAACAACTTAGCCTAAAAAATCAGAGTTAAGGATGGAATTGAATGCTATGCTTTGTGAGAACATGCAATGGTGATGTCTAAGTTTTCAGAGAAAATAAACCTGCAGTCAGCTTAGAAGAGGTAAGTCATTGATCACACCCGAGATGCATTGCCTGGAAGATATGGAGAGCAATTACCTCATGCCCACCCAGTCAGGTATATCTCATGGGATACATCCAGGATTATTCTTGTTGGTTATCTTCATTTTGGTAACAAATTGTTTGTACAATGAAGCTTTTTTCATATGTTTGAAGTGTTAGTTCATCTACCTGGGGCAGGGGAGAAGAATGAGAAGGAGCAGCAGGGTCATATGGCTCCCCCATCCCCTCCTGCCTTTGCACACTCGTGGCTTTGCTGAAGGGGCTGAGTGTAACTTGTAGGGGTACAAGGCAGGAGGAGAGTGGCTTGGAGTGAAGTTGAGCCAAGAAAGGGAAGCAGAAAGATGTTTTCTGTAGGTGTTTTAACATATTTGTTTTCAGTTTTGATTTCCCCATACCTAAACCAGCACTCAAATATTTATATTGATTGTCAATAAATAAAGTTAAATTCCCCAAAGTCGAGTCCCCAGAGTCTGTTTGAACAGAGCAGTAATTGGTGGATTATTTGTCTGTCTCAACCCAAAACTTTCTTGCTCTTATTCTTCCTGTTTTCTTCCTTGTTCCATGGGAGTGGCAGCCCAGGGAGTGAACCAACAGCTAGGTGGGAGTTTGCTAGCTGAGGCTAACCCACCGCAGCCATGTTAATAAAACCATCTATTAAGGGATGCATGTGGAATCAGGGGTCAGAGTGAGAAGCCAGTGGCTAGCTTTATCTTAAAATGTCAGTTCAGATTGTTGAGATGTGATTGAAGAATCTGACTTCAAAGTCTAGAGTAGCAAGACTTTGTGTGCCTGTGAAAAGGCAGAGCTATGTGCGTCCTGCCAGCTCCTTTGCAGCACCCTGTCCCAAGGGTATGACCTCCCTCAGCTCCATTACTGTGTATGCCACAGTGGGTTGGTTCCTAGTAGCTCAAGTTACTCAAGAGCATGAGGAATTTAAAACAAACAAAACAAAGCCCAGAAATGGCATATGAGAACAAAAGGCAGTGAAGTCTTTACAGGAGACAGTGTCTTCCTGCTCATGTCTAGAAAAAGCACAGTTGGCTGGTAGCAGTAATGCTATGGTTCTGGTGTTAGGCACCAAGTGTTTCAGCACTTGTGAGCCTTGCTGCAGTGCCTACTCCACAGTCTTGGCTCAGCAATCAGTGCTCTATTCCTTTTGTCCAGAAAGGTTCTCTGAGGAACATCAGGATATTTGCATGGTCAGGAAAGTGCAACTTGCTCTGGTTTTCTCCTGACAGAGATGGATGAATGTTCTCTGCCGGACAATGGTGGGTGTGAGCAGCACTGTGAGAACACACTGGGCAGTTACAAATGCACTTGTGAGCCTGGCTATGAGTTGACAGCTGATAAAAAAAGCTGTGAAGGTAAGTAACCTACAGATTGAGCCTTCTGACTGCAGGATAAGTATATAGCTAAAAATGGAATTGAACAGTCTTGGAATTGATTTTCCTTGCCCCTGCATCCTCTTTATTTCACTTTATTTTCCCCCAGCTGAATTTTTTTTTGTTAACATCTTCCATTGAAAAACAAGTTTTGGTTAAAAAACCCCTGAAAATACTCTGATTTATACTACTAAACATCCCTAAAACCAGTTGTCCTTCATGGCCGGAGGTTGCTGTTCAGACCAGATCTCCCACAGTGAAACATAAAGGAAGTAGGCATTACAACGTAACCATTGACTGGCCCAAAAGTGTTTAAATCTAATGCTGAATTTATTTGTTTTTCAAAAAGGAATTTACTTCATGTAATAAAATATCAATGTTTTGTCTGCATGCGCTTTTCCATACTGAAGAGAATTTTCCTCCCTTCCTCTTTTATGGTGGAAAAAGCTCCATATCTATAACAGAAGCTGTTTGTGTCAGCTTTCTAGAGAGTTAATCTCATGCAACAAATGTTGATTCTGCCAACAGTACAGCTGTTGGTGTGCTGAGAATCCGTCTACTGTTCTTGTCTCAAAACTCTGTAGGGACATTTAGGGAGCTCCATATATAATCAGTGGTACTCTCAACATCACCTGGTTTGCCTTGACTTCTGCTTTGGTCAAATTGTTTGGGAAAGAGTGCTATCAATTTGGTGAGGGCAGCCAGGTGTGTGCAAAAGGCTTTTGAAAGCTTTTTTTTTAAAGTAATTTCTTTCAATTTTAGCAAGCCCGTTGCTATAACTTGGGAGGGATTTTTTTCTAAACTTCGCTCTTTAAACTTCATTTGTGGGCAAAACAGAAGGGATAGTCTTTGAAACTGTAGCACTATACATCAGAGTAAATTGCTTTTTTTTCTCCAAAGCCATTTGCTTGCTACTCTATTTATATTGCAGCTGCTCCCTTGGGTTAGTCCTCTTAATGCAAAATGATGATGGGAAGAAGACACAGAAAGCTTTTATCTCTGTGGGTTTTGAAGATGTGGCCATACCTCATTATTCTCAAGAAACAGCAAGAAAAAAAATGTTAAAAATTGCTTTGTTGCAAATATAATTTTGCAGCAAATTGGGGTTTATTCCTTTGAGGTAACAGCCCCGTCCTCCCACAAGAGGATGAAGCTGAGATGTTTTTTAAGAAAATGGGATAATAAAGCTAAATCTTGACTTTGCCTTCAACTTTCCCTAGAGAAGATGCAGTCCAAATATAATAATAAACCACTAAAGAGTTGACAGGAATGTCTTGTCTAGGATTCCATTATCTTGTAATTATTATTCCATTGCTGATAAGCTTGCAATAGTAAGGTTTGTAGCACTGAGTGTAGGTGAATTTACCAAGCTTGCCTTTATAACTGTATTGTGCATCTCAAGTCAGCTGATTCACAGTAAACCCAAGGACAGAGATTAGAAAGGAAATTAATCTTACATGGTGGCTCTCAGGGCCATAGTCTCACTGGGTGTGTTTGCCTGGTGCTTTACAGAAGGTGAAGTTTCTATCTCCTTCACACTTCACAGGCATTTGAAGCCTGTTTTAGAGGCTGGGATTTGAAATATGCCACCAGCCAGGATCTGGTTTATTTGCTACTTAACACTGTGGCCCAATCTGTGTTTCTGAACAGAACCAAGTAAAACTTGTGTTCATTTATTGCCTCTCCAGCTGCCTGTGGGGGCTTCATCACCAAGCTCAATGGGACCATTACTAGCCCTGGATGGCCCAAGGAATATCCTACTAACAAAAACTGCGTCTGGCAGGTGGTAGCTCCAGCCCAGTACCGGATCTCTCTGCAGTTCGAAGTGTTTGAGCTGGAAGGCAATGATGTACGTAACCAGTCCCTGCATCTCAGAGGTGGGACTACTGGCTAAATCAGAACTGGATAAATCCTTGGGGTACAAGGAAGAGGAAGCTCTGTCTTACTGGTGGAGCTTCTGGTTGTTTTCCCACCCTCAATTACACCAATAACAGTGACTGTTCTCCTTGAAGTCTGGATTTGCTTTCTCTATAGTGTGGAAGGATTAAAGCTGTTCTATTATAAGCGGGTGCACTGGTTTAACTCAATCTGGCAACTAACCGCCGCACAACTGCTCACTCACTTTCCTATGGTGGAATGAGAGAGAGAATCAGAAAAGTAAAAGTGAGAGAAACTAATGGGTTGAGACAAAGACAGTTTAATAGCTAAATCAAAAGCCATGCATGCAGACAAAGAAAAATGAGGAATTAGATCACTACTTCCCATGGGCAGGCAGGTGTTCAGCTATCCCCAGGACACCAGGGCTCCATCACACATAACTTGGGAATCACACATGCTTGGGAAGACAAACAGTGTCACTCCAAATGTCTCCCCTTCCTCCTTCTCCACTCTACTCACCCCCACTTTATATACTGGGTATGATGTCCTGTGGTATGGGATATCCATTTGGTCAGTGAGGACCAGCTGTCCTGGCCGTGTCCCTTTCCAGCTCCCTGAGCACCCCCAGCCTCCTCACTGGTGGAGCAGTATAAAAAGCAAAAAAAGATCTTGAGTCTGTGCAACTCCTGCTCAGCAACAACAAAATGTCTTGATATTATCAACCCTTTTCTCAGCACAAATCCAAAACACAGCCCGGTACCAGTCCCTGTGAAAAAAATTAAACCTATCCCAGCCAAAACCAGCACAATAGGCTTATTTTCTCTGCTAGTTTTGCATAATTGCAGGTATTTTCCATCCCTAATATGTGTTCTGCCTCCCACCTCCCCAGTGCTGCTTTGCAGGAAAATAGTTGGAAATGAACAATAAATTGGAGTTCTTCAAGGATAAAGGAAGTAGCAGTAGGTGTTCTCTGCCATGCATGGTGGAGTTTGAATAAATTCAGGTCTGAGTTTCCCTGCTGTAAATGCAAGCAGTGGCACTTCCATAATTCACACCACTGCCCAGCATGAGCATGTTCCATAATTCAACACTGTAAGGTTCTTGGATAAAGTGGAAATAATTGCTTTTGCTAAATAAATGGAACCTTTGCTATTCTGAAAAACACACCCATGCTTTAAGATCAGAGCAGCAAGCAAAGGTGTGAGAAAACTGACAGAGGAGATTTTGGGCAAGTTAGGAGCACATTTTAGTGCTGTTTCTGTTCCTTCTCAGTGAAGCTTCTGTCCCCTTCCTCTGAAATGTTCTGTTCCAAGGCCACAGAGCTGAGAAATCTCTTCCTTTCTTGGCAGGTCTGTAAATACGACTATGTTGAGGTTCGTAGTGAGCTGGCTTCTGATTCCAAGCTACATGGAAAATTCTGCGGCTCAGAGAAGCCTGAAGTAATCACATCATATGGCAACAACATGAGACTGGAGTTCAAATCAGACAACACTGTCTCCAAGAAAGGCTTTAAAGTTCACTACTTCTCTGGTATGTGACTGTATTCTTTCTCTTGCTTAGCTCACTCCTCTTGGTTCTGGTGAACTTTCTTCAATATCCTGTCAGAGCCTGACATATTTCATTAAATCTAAAAGCATGGTTGCTCTGTTCTGTGCCACTTTCATCTTGGGTTCTCAGTGCAGTCTATGTCCAATTTCAGTGTGGTGTCAACAAGATGCAAGGGTTCCATCAATGCCTCCAGTCCTTCTACAGCAGGAAGCAGTGTGGAACCTAACCCTAGAAGTTGATAGAGTATTAAAGGAAAGCTTTTTCCTCTGAAACTAGAAGATTTAGAAAATTTCCAGTAGTGTTCTAAAAAGCAATCATTCCCATCAAAGCAGTGGAAGTTTTTCGTCCTTTGTTCTCAGTCCTTTGTTAGTGAGGTACCGTGTTGGCAGGCAGCTCTGGAGGTTAACTGTATGCCATTTGGAAGTAGAAATTCAATTTTGGTTCTGTCTTTTCAGCAGACTCCTAGGAGTATTGATGCTTTTTAGGAGAATGATCAGACAAAACAGCCTTGAATTAGGACAGGTGCAGCATAGAATCAGTGCTAAGGGTTTGACTTACTAAATCTGCAGGGAGGAAGGATGAGGTGGGTATGATTCATCTAGAAATATGTTTGGGAGTGAGGAGACAGATGAAGTAATGAGATCTAGGGAGGGCATTATCCCAATAAAAATCGGAGATAAACTTCTCATAAATTAAATTGGACTGGAAGCCATGAGCAGGTCCTATGCTCAGAAAGTGAGACTGAGGAATGCTCCTGAGCACACAGGATCCACTGGGGCATATTTAAGTTTCAGGAAGCGGCTAATACCTTAGATCTTCATCACTTGGCTGTTTGTGCTCAGGCAGAACTATTTAGAAATGGAGGCTCATCAGAGCACATAAGAGCTTGAAAATATAAAGTAGATTTTTACTTCAGCTAGTGAATTTGTATGATGCTTTTCCTAGACTCTCTTCTTAAAGAATGAGATGCTGCTGTAGGTTTCTTTCAGACAGGAGTCTTTAACCTATATTATAAAATAAGCCTATATTATAAAATAGAACACATTTGTGATACATTTTATGGAATGTGAAGCAGGTGAAGAGAATAGGATCTGGGCTAAAAAGCTGACTGGACTAGTTCAGTAGTAGAGTTGGAGGTTTGCATTTCTATCTGCTAGCCTGGGTATGGGGCTCTCAGCTGGTGATTGTGGTAGCTTGTGTCACTGTCAACTCAGTGTTTGTTGGTTTGATCCTGCCCAGACAAGGACGAATGCTCCAAAGACAATGGTGGTTGCCAGCACGAATGTATCAACACCTTTGGGAGCTATATGTGCCAGTGCAGAAATGGCTTCATGCTGCATGAAAATGGCCATGACTGTAAAGAAGGTAAAGTCCCCACTCCTGCCCCTGGGAAAGCCAAGGTTTTTCAAACACTGGTTCAAGGTGCTGCCTGCTCTGTGCTGAAAGGCAGCTTGTACAGCATACCAGGCAAGGGCACTGAAAAAGCCCCAGATAGCTGAAAAACTGGTTAGAAGTAGGACCATTCCCAGTCCCCAGTCTTGCTCCCTATAAGCCCACAGGGAATAGACAGGGTGGCGATGAGAAATTAGACTTGCAAAAGGAGCAGTTGTGGGACATCATCATTGACTGGTCACTGCTGCTTCATTTTATTATCATGTTTGAGTCAGAAGAGAAAGGATGGGCTGATCTAACCACTTGCTGGTGCCAAAAGTAGCTTTCTTCCTGCGCCCCATCCCTGCTATGTGCTCCCATGGCTTTCCTGTATATGGTCTCTAGTCCTTGTCTGACCTCTCCTTGAGCTGATGCAACTCTCTAAATTGGCAAAACAATACAAGGCTGAGATAGCACCAGAGTCAACACTCTGGTGGAGGAGTTGACATCTTGGCCCTAGGAACAGGGCAGATGAGATAAAGGAGCAGGAGAACAGATTAGGGTGTGAGGACATAGGTTGGGTTAATGAGGCCCCGGGGAGTGCTATGGTCCATTTCACCATCTGCCAGATCAGCTCAAAAAAAGTATAGGACATACCCACCAGAACTATGGAGTAATACTAAAAGGTCTTGTTTGGTGACCGAAGCCTTCTGTGTCTGCGCCCTCTAGAGGGTCTCAGTGGGCAGAGAGGACCATATAGGACCCTACAAGGTTGCCATGTGAGACTTGCCCCAATGCGATTTCTCTCTCCCAAGCTGGTTGTGAGCACAAGCTGAGCAGTGCAGAAGGAACGATGAGCAGTCCCAACTGGCCTGACAAGTATCCCAGCCGGAAAGAGTGCAGCTGGGACATCTCTGCAACACCTGGCCACCGAGTGAAAGTAGTGAGTAACCAGAGAGCAGGCGTGGGAGGCAAGAAGCAGGCTGGGTTGTGAGGAGCTGAAGTGACTTCCCACTACCACTGTGTGAGTGGAAGGCTAATGCCCCCAGGTCCTGTTTGGGGCTCTTGGAGGAGAGTTTCCTGGGAGGCTGCCCTGGCTTGAAAATGGTCTCAGAGGTACACAAGGCAGAGAAGAGACAGCTTGGAGGAGTCTCCAGCAGATGACAACTGTGGAGTATTGCCCTCTGTAAACAGATGGCATAAATGCCCTCCTGCCCTCCTACCCCTCCTTGTGACCCACTCTGTTGGGGCCATATCTACATAAGGTGTGTCTGAGCCAGCCCCCAGCCCCTCTGACGGAGAGGTGTCAGGCCCATTTTACAATATGGCCTGATGCAAATGGCAGGACATGCCAAAAGCTGCGGGGATGGCCCATGTATTGGGGGAAATAATCCCTGTGTTCAGTGGAAGAAATATTGCAGAACAGCCCATCTGGTGTGCTGGGCAGAATTTCCAGCCAGAAGAATAAGTGTTATAAGGCTTATAGTTGATAAAACTGTTGCCATGCACCCATGTGAAGCAGCAAGGCTGACACAATACAGCACACTGATATGGAATTCTGATCCTTGCCACCCAGAGATCACTCTTGTCTGAAAACACATTATTTTTTTTAGTTTGTGGGGAGAGTGGGACAGATGAACCATTTGATGTGTTTCTCACTTGGCATTTCTGTGCTAAATCGCATACTCAGATTTACAGCTTGTCTTTGTCTTAATTCTCCATATTCTTGCTCTAGACCTTCAATGAGTTTGACATTGAGCAGCACCAAGAATGTGCCTATGACCACTTAGAAATGTATGATGGGCCCAACAGCAAGTCATCTATCATTGGCCGCTTCTGTGGCAGCAAGAAACCGGACCCTGTAGTGGCTTCTACCAACAAGATGTTCCTCAGGTTTTACTCTGATGCTTCTGTGCAAAGGAAAGGTTTCCAGGCAAAGCACAGCACAGGTAAGCTGGTTTCCTGCCAATGCCCCAGTGCCAAAAGATATCATCAAGCCATGTTACATTTTTTACTAGGTAAAAACAGACACACCTTTCTCCTAAATAAGCATAGCCTAAATTTTAAGTGGTGTACATTTACTTCCCAGACCACTGCCAGTGCCATACCATAAATACCTGCTCCCATAACAGCTTAGAATTCTCTTGGTGTTAGGCATTCCTGTTCAGGCTCTTTTGTTTAAATTGGAGGTATTTGGTTCAGCAACAATCCCTTTTGTTCCACATCAACCGTTGGAAAAGGAGGTGATGCAATTTAGCCCATGTACTGGCCACCCCCAGAACAGGCCCACGTTAGATTATGGTAGAAGCAGAGCTGTGCTGTGGACAGACACAGCTTGATCTTCCTATTTGTGGCAGCACAGAGGTGGGTGTATTGTGCCAACATTCATTTCTGAAATCTCTGCCACTGTAAATAGATGAAACGTGCTTGAAGTGACCATGCACATGACACTGGTGAAGAAGTGTCTTCCTCTTTGGCTGCAGGAAAACTCTGCTAAAGTGCACTCATTCTGCACAAACACGGGGCTACTTTTGTGCATCGTGTGGGCAGAAAAGGATTGTTTTGGTTTCCAGTTTTCTGATGTGCTTCCACTTCCTGCTGACAAAATACCTGGGGTCAGAATTTCATCTACAGGACGAGTGCAAAGAACAAAGCAATTGCTTTCTAATACAATACAATTTCCCAGAGTATGTGTCAAAAGCCCTATCCTGCCTGTTTAAACTGATCGCCTCTTTCCATGTGTGTTCTGTACCAAAAAAACCCAAGTTCCTCTAAGCTCTGTCAGTCTCTGGATTCATGAGTGACTGTAGAATTCACTGGTTTATTGTAGTTTGGTGCAGTGTTTAATTACCTTCCCTACTGCACTTCCAGCTTGACATGTTCTCTGCTCATGACTGACCCAAAAGTGAGATGAGTCTGTTGTGAGTAAGGACTTTGAGAGACTTTTTTGTGTGCTTTTCTCCCTTCAGAGTGTGGTGGGCTCCTAAAGGCTGAAGTACAAGCTAAGGATCTGTATTCCCATGCTCAGTTTGGGGACAACAACTACCCAGGTCAAGCCAACTGTGAATGGGTGATTGTAGCTGAAGATGGTTATGGGGTGGAGTTAATATTCCAGATATTCGAGATAGAGGAGGAGGCTGACTGTGGGTACGACTACATGGAGGTTTATGATGGTTACGACAGCACTGCACCCCGTCTGGGACGCTTCTGTGGCTCAGGGGTAAGTCGTGAGAGTGGTGATTTCAGAGGGATCACTGAGGGTGGCAAGGAAGTATTTTCATATTGTTTTTGGAGAGGGGCAGCTGTCACAAACTGGTACTGAGAATGCCTTGGGCCTGGGTTTTGCTTCTTTCCTTTCTGCAGGAGATCACAGCCATTTGATCTGATGCACAGTGTTGGCTGGAAAATTCTTGCTGACTGTCCTTTTTACCCCAGGGCAGTGTACAACACTATGAGACTGCCATGCTGCTGTGCCCCAGCCCTGCCATGAAAATGTTGTATACATGTGGGAAATGACTTCCAAAAGCCAGTTTCATTCTCTGTTGCTTCTTGGCTCAAGCCAAGTTATGTTGTGGCCATGCTATGGCAAGGGTGAATGGTGGAGGGACTTGGAGCTGTGTGATGCCTACTGCCTTTAGGATGGCATGCTGTCTCCTATACTGTCACCTGCATCCCTGTTTCTAGGAGTGACTCTAGCATGAGTAATGGTGCGTGGTTTTTGAAATCAAAGGGTCTGTGTTTTCCTCTAGGCCTTCAACCATGAAATGGGGATGTTTCTTATTGAATTTAAAGAGAGGCAATCAGGGAGCAGGTGTTTGGAAGTTCTCAAAAATTGGGGAAATGGTCTGGAGAATAAACAAAGGCATAGCAGCTTGGTGTGAAGAAGCTCGGGGCGGCTGGGTAGTTATCTACCTACCTACACACTGACGAATGAAGAATGGCTGGGTAAGGAAAGCACAAAGAAATTGCTGCAGATCACAGTAGTGTGGGACATAACTAGAATTGTCATGTAAGATAAGTACTGGAATCCTGGGAGAGCCTCAGCTGCTGAACAGGTTCCAGCTTGTATTGTCTCATCTCCTGAAAAGACTATGACAAATAAGAGTAAGCCTGAAGACTGGAACAGGAATATTTAGGGAGGCCTGTGAAAAAAGTAACTCGAAGAACTGGGATTGTAGAGCAGACTGGCATCAGTCTTCAAACATAAAGAGCAAAGGAATATGCTTAGGAAGACAGATCAGGGCAGGAGGTACTGAGCATTCAAGTCTTCATGTTTACTGGCCAATCTGTCTTCACTGTGGGCTTAAAGGCTTGTATCATGGTGCAGGTAATTATTTAGCCTTCATACTTGACCACTGTGTACTGTCTTCTTTCCTTTTCTGCAGCCTCTGGAAGAAATCTACTCTGCAGGGGATTCCATTATGATTCAATTCCATACAGATGACACCATCAACAAGAAAGGATTTCATGCCCAATACATAAGTACCAAATTTCAGGATGCATTGCACATGAGGAAATAGTTTTACTGCTTCTCAGAGATATTACCCATCTGAAGACTGAGACATTTAACTGTGATCTTTGTCATTTTTTTAAAAGCTTCTGTGCACTTGGCCAAAAGCAGTGTACAGTATTTTCTGTAACTAAAACTAAATCCAATCTCAAAGGTTTGCCTCTGCAATTATTAGCATGACCCTTTATTATTAACCTACCCAGGACCAAAAAATTGTCTTTTAATCATACCTGCCAGGGCATGAACATTGTATTTTGCACAACTTGCCATGGGGCTGAATGAAGACTGAACTTGAATTGAGAATTGCCTTCGTCTCTTGCATCTCTTGTGTCTAGTGACATTTCCCACACATCCACATGAGCTGTCTGAACGTATTTTCTGGAGCAGGTATTTTGGACAGCCAGCCAGTAGGATTTTTTCAAAGGACTTCGTGAGCCACTCGCTCTCTCCTGCCTGCCCCAACGACTCTGTGCAATAAGAGAACAACCAGATGGCTGTGCCTGCGTCACTCTTTCTGTCCTCTCTATTATTGTCTTGCTTATTGGTGAGTGGAGAGCAAGGCAGGGGCCAGGGACAGCCCTATGTAGGGCTCCTAGCTGCTTGGATTCCAGGGAATGAGAATTACCCAGTGTTTGGTTTGTAGTAATTGTCATGGTATATGTTGAATGGAAGTACTTAAACACAGTGCCCAAGGGAAGGGTGGTGGCTGACACTGAAATGCTGTGGTGGAATGCAAGGCATTACTGTGTCATGGTGCCAAAGCTTAGTGACAGGAGTGCTGACAGCGTGCTCCGGTTACACCACTGTGCGAGGCTGCTCAGAGGGCTGGGCAGCAGTCCAGGCCCTGTCTTAAATAAGGAATCTCTCCTTCTCAATCCACCCATCCCTGCTTTCCCAGCCTTCTTTCTGCTGCTTCCTTTCCTTACTGCCACTTCCCTGTGAGCCCATCCTTTTCACAGCTGAGCTGCTCTCACAGGGCTCCCTACCACAACCTAGGAGTGCTCTGTGACTTCAGCTGGCCAGAACATCTCGCTGAAGGGAATGCTGGGGCAGGGGGAGTCGGGGTGTCCCTGAGGCAGAGGGACACAGGCCATGCTACAGGCCAGCTTTGGTGATCTCTGGGAACCTGTCAAACGTGTGCAAGCTGCAGGCACGGGGCTAGGAATGGAAGAGTTCTTCTGGCTTCTGCTTCCTCCCCTTTTGTCACTGGTGCATGGCCCAGTCTCTTAACTTCATGGCAAGGGAGCAAGTGAGGTGGTGACTGTGACTTGGAGCGCTTAGAGCTCTAAGGCTCAGAGATGTTCCTGTTTGCTTATGAAAGCTACCCAGCCACAGGCCTGAAGATTTAACAGGTAGCTTGGTGCTTCTTTCAAAAAAAAATAAGGAAAAGTGTGCTTTGGGGGAACCACGGTAACTGAGCAGTTGACATGGGAGGAAAAAACCTACTTTATTCTGAATGTTTCCTTAAGGCACTCATGGGCAATTATGAGCTAAAAGCTAAGGTATGTTAGCTTTAATAAAGTATTTATAATCCAAGGATTACTATGTTTACATAACCATTGTGCTGTCAGGCTTTGGAGTGGCACCTCCTCTCTTGTGTGTGACTGTGGAGAAGTGTGGGGCCAGTGCCACTGTCCAGCACAAACGACCTTCCTGGAGATAAGGCCATTTTCAGGTGGGTAATAAACAGACCCAGCCCTCTCCAAAAATCCTTGAATAGAATATGGTCCAAGTATTGTGAATACTAGGAGAAGCAAATGCATGAAAATATTTTCTTGCTTAGAACAAGAAAAGTAATTTATGCACACACACGCGCGCACACACACACACACAGAGGATTATATGTATATAAAATGTGCATGTAGAAGACCAGTAGTCAAAGCCTTAATAAGTGTAATGTGAACAATACTGTACCATTGACTATAGCTTTATTGCAGGCTGTATAAAATCATGTTATCTCTGTTTTGGTTTCTTGGGGTTTTGGTTTGTTTTATTTTAGCTCTTCCTTGTTTCTTTTTACAAATTTTGTGGCCTTTTTACAGGCAAGACCTCTGATCTCAAGCTGTTTGACCATGCAGGTGTGGGGAAGTGAGCTCTGCTAGATGGGGTGTGCATTTGTCCTTCTCTTCCTTGCTGCAGTTCAGGCAAAATTACAGGAACTCAGGTGTGGAAATAAAAGGGTGACATCAATCCCTGTGAAACAGAAGCAAAGTTTCAGGTGACAAGCAGCAGTTCAAGTTTGCTGACCTTTCAGTGGCAGCAATAGCTCTAGGGTAAAGTGACTGTAGCAGGTTCTCATGTACTTTACCATCTTTGTTCCATGTTTTGGTAGTTTCCCATCCACCCCAGACTGCTTTGATGCAGATGCTTGCCATGTGGTTTGACATCTACTACACTTGTTAATGTTCATCCAGGTGTCTTTTGTGACAGTGTATTCACAAATGTTTTACTTTGCATTCCAGACAGTGGTCTATGTAGAATATTTCTGCTGTATTGACTGGACTTAACAGTCAAGAATTCTAAATAGGAGAAATTTTCTTAAGAAAAAGAATGTGAAACCCTCTGATGTGTGAATATGTATTCTGGTCTTTGTGTGGTTTTACATTTCACTAACTACAATAATTTTTAGAGGGGGAGAAGAGGAGGGTGTGGGGACAATCACAAATGTACCTGTGCCCAGAACAAATCTCTGCATTCATTAAAGACTGTGGATTCAGTTGCACATTCTGTTGTATGCATGCATTTTTCTTCCTCAAGGGGAGGAAATTTCTTACTACATTCCTTGTTCTGCCAACTGTTGTTTGTGTCTACCACTAATACCGGGTAGGAACTTTCCTGTGGGCCTTTAGGTTTGTGTCAGCTATTGCATTCAAGGCAGCATTTAGAAAGTAGGGCAGAGAAACAAGTTGGCCAGCCAAAGGACTACATTGTTCCACGTGTTGCTCACACTTTAGGGGGCTGAGATGCAGGTCTGCAGTGATAAATATCAGGCCTCTGGGAATTAGCCCCTAAGTATTTTTCAGAGGACGAGCTCGCTTGCTACACTACAGCCTATGGCCTTCAGCAGCAGATCCCAAAGACCCAGAGATGTGAAACTCCTGTGTGAAGGACAGCAGGATGAGGCAGACGTTCCTTTCTGCAAAGTTTTAGTCCACGTTCCGTGGCAGCAAAACGCTGCTAAGGCAACACCACCAAAAATGCTTTTCTTTCTCTTTCTGACACTGCTTGATGCCTGCCCTGCTTGCTAAGCACCATGTCTGTGTTCTTTTCCCAACACACAGCTATTTCATTTATGTCCCACCACCCACAACAGTTCCTGTGGTGTGTGTCACAGCTACCCTAACCTTCATGGTATCTGAATTGCCTCCCAGCTGTTCCCAAATGCAAAGCAGCAATGGAGATGAAGTAAGGAATCAGCATCCCCATGAAGCCTCCTGCACCAGAGTACCATGGCACAGAATGACCCGGTGGCACAACTTACTTCAGAGGAAGAATGATCCCTCAGACCAACAAGTTCATTGGTCTCAGCATCAAGGCAGTAGAAATCTTCCACTCGGTCCTGGCATTTCCAGCAAATGCTATGTCAGACAAGGTGGTTGCCTTAGACAACAAAAGCAGGATTCCCCTCTGTGCCTCATTGCAAACGCACTCTTAAAGTCAGAAGCTGCCTTATTTGCCATGCAGCTGGTAGAGAAGAGATGGAGGGTCCATTGCCCTGAAACCCAGCTTCCCAGGTATATGCCCGAGCCCGGATGTGCTGAGACCCAGCCCAAGAGAAATGCCTTCAGCTCTTCTGCTTTGCAGGTCCTGCAGGTATTAGCAGGAAGAGAAGCTTATCTTAAAAGGAGCACTAAATCTGACACTGGGCATTCTGCTGTTACTGCACACTGGGATTTTTCATGGAGCAACATGAAATGGTGAGTGGGAGCTGGGTCTTTGGATGGGAGTAGTGGGGAGAGGTCAGAAAGCCGGAGAGGTGAGGCCACTGGGCCACCTATCCATTGGTTAGAAAGCTCCCTGGGGGTGTTTAACCCTCCCGTTATCTGCCCCAACCGGATCAATCAAGCTCACTCATTCATTAGCTGTGCTTTTCCTTGCAGTGCAAGCAATCGATGGTTTCAGACACCTGCTTGGATTTTAGCATCTGCCCCCAGCCTTTCTGTCCTGGAGGCGTTGTCAGGTCTCAGGGCACATGGAGCAAAGGGGAGGTTGGTGCCCTAGGTTATGAGGTGGACCTTTGCAAAGTCATTCTCATGGGCAGGTGTCAAGAGGACCCTGTCATTATTGCAAATGAAACAGCATTTTTGCTTCCAGCTTAGGATATGTTGAATATTATCCCAAATATTATATCCCAAATTATATCCCAAATATTCCCTGTGTGGTTATTTATCCCCTGAGCATGTCCTATGTTCTGGACCTGTTTAGTAAGAGAATGCTTTGTCACTGCCCCATGCTTCTCATGCAGTTGTTTGTGAATTATTGATAGATGTTGTTTGTCGCGGTTTGGTTCATTGCTTTAGATGAATCAGCATCCCAGTGGGCAGGAAGGACATGAATATGAATCATCCCCTCTGTGTTGGTTTTGCATTGTTTGATATTTGGATGAAAGACAAAAACTACCCACAGAAATGCTTTTTCTGAGAGGCTGCCGAGAGTTTCTTCTGTGCCTAGAAAAGGCCAATAGCTGCTTAGTTCTGAGAATTGACATCTTATTAAAGTATTGAGAAATTAGGTCCACCTCTGTGAATACCACATTTTAACACCTGGGAAGCCTGAAAAAGTCCCTTCTTGCTCCCAGCCTCAGAAGGTGATGTGGCTCTGGCGGGTCCGGCCCCGCTCTGCTGCAGCCCGGTCGGGCCGAGCTGGACCCTAGCGGCTCCCAGGAGCGGAGATGGGAGGCCAGGGGGCCCAGCTGAAGCGGGGCCAGGTCACAGCTGCTGAGCTCTCGTTAACACCAGGCCATGCCTCCACCCCTCCGGCCCGTGTTGAGCCGGGATCTCCCCGGGCTCTGGGCTGGGCCAGGCCCTCACCTCCACCAAGACCTCTTCCAGTGGCTGCTGGGCAGAGGGAGCGGCAGAGGGAGCTGAAATCCATCGGCCACTGCCCAGCAGGAATCACCAAGACTATTTACTGCTCTGGGCAAAATTTTAACCCCTTCAGTGCACAGATGAAACCTGCAAACCACGATTCTTTTTTCCAGTGAGAAACAAGGACAGGGTGACAACACATGAAACGACAACATGAAGACACCAGAGTCTGTAAAGAAAAAGTCAAGTTCCAGATAGAAGGAGAATGAAGTGATGCCCTAGCACTGAAGTTGAAAGACCCTTTAGTAATGCCATGGAGATAGACTGTAATATACTGCAATATTTCCTTTAATTCATAAGAAAAGCATGGGGGGGATGGAGTGTTCACATTGTAGACCTGAGCAGAGGCAACCATAATTAAGCAAAGCAGATGTTGAAGATGCTGTGACTCTATGAGAAGCTTGAACAGAAAGAGAGATGAGAGTGAAAAAGACCCTGTGTGCCTACGGAGAGAAGAAAAAGACCTCTTTTTGCGGAGATGAAGATGATGACAGAAATAAAGGAAGAGAGCCTTTCCCTTTGAACAGCTTATCCTTAAAAAAGAATACCCCATAAGTTGACATGGCCCGTTCATTCAGCTGTGAGAAGTCTGTGAGAATGGGAGGAGCTGTACAATAGCAGATCTTTAAACTTGACAGCTGCTGTTTGTGAAAATGCAAGGCCATGAAAAGACTGTGTTCTTGAGGAAAAGTCTCCATGGCTTGGCAAGAGAAACCTCTTTGCCCTATAAGAACTGAGGAAAGACTATTGTAGAAGTGATAAGTGATTTAAAATCCCAGGTTTTATCTCTACATTGTCAGTTGAGAAAGGAAAGAAGTTGGGCAAGGGAGGGGGATTGTTCTGGAGGTTTCATTCTGATTTTTTTTTCCTATTCTTTTAGTTCTGTTAATAAAGCTTTTTTCATAGTCTTTAAGTTTTGAACCTGTTTTTGCTCTCCTCCTAAACCATATCTCATAGCAAGAAATGACTAAGTGCACTGGAGAGTTTAACCAGCTCTAAACCCACCATATTATTTGGTGCATTGGCCATGAATTTCAAATTTGCGAATCTAAACCGCTACATACTCCAAGACCTCCAGATGTAAGCCATTTTTTCACTTGTTCTCAAGAAAACATTCATGCTGCTGAGTTGCAGGGCTGCCTCTAAGGGCTGCCTTAGACTAATGGAAACCTCAAGGTAATCTCCTCCCCATTGTGCCTGGGTCTCATACATGACTACTGTTTCTGCTTGCATGTCCGTCCATCTGATGCAATCCCAGATGAGCAGTCAGCAATGGTTTGCCATTGTCTCAGAGTACATCAGCATTAGAGCTGCAGTCTCCATGGAAAAAATGGAGGGACAAGGAGGGGTGGACTTGAGATGTGGACAAATACGATATTTCCATCAAAATAATGTGAAACATTTCCAAGGGGAGGTGGGAATTCTTGCACACTGTTTTCGCTGCAGTATTCACATGGTCTCTGAGTGCCTTGTGGCAACCAGTCACGGAAATTATGATTTGTCCCTAGGACTTTAAATGACCACGATGCAGGGGACAAGAAGTGTCTATGTAAATGAAGGTCAAGACAAACACAACAAACTGAACATCCAAGCACAACCAAAGACCACGGGAACAAAGAAGCCCAGGAGAAATTAATCTGTGGTGAAATATTTCAATAAAAACCATCTGGCCTCTTACTGAAAGAATTGCACCAAATTGTAGGTGGGGCTGGAAATAAGAGACGCTCCCCTTTTCCTAAATTAATTCATTTTAATAAAGAGCATCTAAATCCCTGCAGTGATACCGATGTTAAAAAAGAGCTGCCACAGAGTTGGTTGCAGTCTCCAATGCTCAGCTAATTGATCTCCTTGCAACAGCCGGCAAAAAAGCATAACTGCATTCTTTTCATTTTCATTTAATCTTTTCATTTTTCATTCTTTTCATTTTCATTTGGCTGCAGGACATCCTTCCCCTCCAGCACCATGAGTCTTGCCCACTGGTAATGTGCTAGGACTGCTCTGGAGCTCCTTGTAGGCAGCAGCAATGAGCACAGTGGATGACAAAGGCAGGATCCTTGCCCAGGAGGGACCACCCTTCCCACAGGGGGCTGGCCACAGGTGCTGCAGACCTACTCTGCAGTGCAGCAGCAGATGTTGGCACTGCCCCAACCCAAATTAAATGACAGCTGAAATAATCATGAATAGATTTTTTTTATTGGACCATGAATCTACACACTTACAGCACCATCCATCTGCAAAGCTTGGTCTTGGTGGCACAGGTGCTGCGGGAGCAGCCAGGGCAGCTGTGTTGGTGAGAGAATCAGCTGTTTGATGCAGCCACTGTGCTCAGTGATCCTGTGACAGAGCATCAGTGCAAGAGGCTGAAATGTCACCCAGGGCCTCCTGTGGTGTGGTGGAGTTCTGTGAGGCTTCAGAGGTCTCTACTTTGCGCATGTAATCCAAACCTGTGTTTGGACTGCCTTGCTGAAGGCCAGGGAAAGGAGGTCAGTGCTCCTGCTGTTGATTTTTATAACAGTGATGTAAAGGAAGAACCAGTTTCAGGACACTGGAGAGTGGTTCAGTGCTTTTCAGCGGGGAACAGCACAGAGCTGGTAGACAGGAGGTATATTGCCTGTCCCACTCAGAGTCGGGGTTATGTCGAGCTCCTGAGGGTTGACAACAGACTTCAAAGTAAAGTTCTGCAAGATGATGGCTATGAGCAAGAATATCTCCGTTCGTGCCAGGCCCTCTCCAGGACATATTCGTTTTCCTGAAAGTGAAAGCAGCAAAGAGAGCTCGGTGGCTGTTTCTGTGTAGACCAGAGTTTGTACTGAGCAGCTGTATTGCACAGGTTTGTTTACTACACACAGGTAGAGCAGTGAGTTGACTGTCAGGGTTACTGAGGACATTTGCAAGAGAAAGTTGTGTTGGCAGAAGACCCTTGACAGCTTGGATGGGAAGAACAGGAGCAAGAGAAGGCTTAACTATGGAGGGAACATCACAGGAATCAAGATGAGAGAGAGCAAGGTGACATAAAGCACAGGTGAGAAAGTGTAAGGCTGGGGCTGTTGATAGGTGAATGGTTGCATGAAGCCTAAGAGGTGCTTCAAAGGTGCTCTGGAAAAGTGGAGAGCTACCACATAAAGATTTGTTCAGGACAACTTGGGTGGTTTTGTAGGAAGGTGACAGGTATTTTAGACCATGACAGTGGATCCCATTCACATCATTACATTAACAGCTCCCAGCAGGGGATTTGAGAAGCCGTCAGGCATGAAGTAGATGGGAGATGCCACTAGAGATGGGAGCAGCAGGGAGGAGTTATCCAGAGAGCAGTGAGCCCCAAGGAAGCACCAGTGGGACTGTGTTGGGAAGAGGCATTTGTGTGTTGCAGGGAAAAGCAGGGTGGTCACCAGAGGAGGAGGCAAACCTGTGCTTTACCTGCTGAGAAGGGCATGAAGAAGTCGCTCTTCCTAAAGCTGCCATTCTTGTTCAAGAAATGTTCAGGATTGAACTCATGTGGGTTTGGGAATTCTTTACTGTCATGGAGGACAGAACTGAGGACAGGGTAAATCGTGGTGCCCTGAAGTAACACAGGAAGAGCAGAACATGAAAGGCAGGCAAATTAGATTACTCATTCTGACTGCCTGCTAAGTTGAAATTGTGCTGCCCGGTATAACCCTAGCAGTGCCTTTGGTTCCTTTTGGGGACTTTTTCTTTAGAGGAGGAAGCCTTAGGGAGACCCTACTGAACTGGTGTTGGCTGCTTCTCCTGAATTCTCCTTCTTGTCTCCAGAAGATTCATCCTCACCTTGCTCTGGTCATCAGGGGACACCACACCTAATTCTTCTCTTTCTTGCTGTTTCACAATAATGACCTTGTAGATGCACAGTATTCTTTCTTTTCTGTGAGTCCGAAATATCAAAAGAACACAAAATTGTGGAAAAGAAGCTCCTGTGGCATTCCCCTCTCCTCAAAATTTCTCCTTCTACCTCTACCTCTCCTTCTCCTCTACCTTCCCACTTCCTGACCAGCGGTTAACAGGGGCTGGAGTATTCAGCAGCGATGACACAAGAGTTGTCTGCTGGCAGCTGAGCAGTTCTCTGGATCCTGCCTTATGATTTTATATAGACAGTTGGAAATCAGAGCACCAGCAGCCCATGTACTGCTGTTTCCCAGCTGCACACAGTTACCCAGAAGAGCAGGGAGCTCTGCTGCACCAGGCCAGGCCAAGCCATTGGCTGCTCCAGCCCGCGTCTGGCAGGGGCCAGCAGAGACTGCCTCAGGAAGTCTGCTAGAACAGAGCAAACAGTTTGCCTTGTTCCATTCAATGCAAACATTCCCTACAGCATTTTGTGGCTCAAGAGTCTTTCTGTGCTCAATCAGCAGCTGGCTTTGCTCCTAAGCATGTGCACAGGCTATCCTGGATGGTGGTGAGAAGCTGCTCAGCTTTGCTGCCTTTTGTGTGAAGAATTACTGCTGTGGGTGTTTATGAACCCATTGTGCTTCTGCAAATAGGCAAAGCTGCAGAGCAAGAAATGAAAGTGTTGGTCAGAGCTACTCTTCTAGTCTTGGCCCATGGAGCATCAACAAGGGAGTGCAAGTGAGCTGCAGCTGCCTGAGGATAAAACCCTCACAAAGGGCTGGGTGAAAACAAGGTCAGGCCACAACAATTCTAACTTGTGGCTTGGTAACTGACAGCCTAAGGACTGCGGAACTTGCGGGAGTTGACCTTGGGAATGATGTAGTCTCTGAAGCTGGTGTCCTTGGTCACAGTGTGAGGAACAGCCAGGGGGATAAGAGAGATGAAGCGCTGGATTTCATGGACCACGGCATCAGTGTAGGGCATCTGGGTCCGGTCAGCCGTGCAAGGTTTTCTTGATCGTCCTACTACCTGGTCAATCTCTTCTTGAACTTTCTCTGTCATGAGAGGCAAAACCATGAAATGGGTAAATGAAACCAAACCTATCTAAATAGATAGCCTTAATCAGTGTGCAAATCACAGATGGCAGAAGCATTAAGTTGGTTTTGATATTGACTGGGGCGCAGCTCCACTGCTGCCCATGCAAAGAAAGTCCTCCAATTGATTTGGCTAAATGAAGATGTGGACACAGTCAGGTCCCACAGAGAGAGAGAGAAGAGGGGAAAATCTGGGAGAAGGATGTGGTGTTAGTCATGTGCCCAGCCCAGAGGAATAGTTGGAGAGGAAGAGGTAAAAAGTGGTACCTTGTATCTTTGGATATTTGATAAGAAGCAGAAGCCCATAGCGCACAGTGGTGCTTGTTGTCTCAGTTCCCGCAATGAACAAGTCGAAGGTGCTTGTTATCAGGTTCTTCATGTGGAAACTGGAATTGGGACGATCTTTCTCCTGAGGAAAAGGTTTTGTTTTTTCTCTGGCTGAGCTGAGAGAAGTGGCCCTTTCTCATGGTGTCCCAGACCTGCTTCTCTCCTAGAGTTGTTGCATTTCTCTGCTAAGGTGCAGCAGCCATCTGGGACATTACAATGCTACCTTGAGCAGTAAACTCAATACCAATACCACCTTCTTTTAAGCGGTGCACTGAATGGCACACCACTGCTTGTTTTCTGTACCAACTGCTTTCTAGTGAAAGAACTGCAAGACCAGACTGGAAAATTTCCTGTGTTTTGGTGAAAGCAGAGGAGGCTCTCCCTCGCCAAAGAGCTGCAGCTAGTGGTGGCTGGTGAGCACACAGACCCAGAGCTATAAGCCCTAATACAGGCAATATCTGGGGTATTGTTGCTGTTTGCCCATTAACTAGCTCTAAACCCACCACACAGAGCTACTGGGAAGGGGTCATCCCAATGTCTGTTTTTCTCATGAGCGGCAAGCACTCAGCACAAGTGTGATGGGAACAAGCTGGGGCCATCTGTCTCCTTACCTCCTGCATTTTGCTGAGGAAACAGTCGATGAAATCCTGAGGGGAATTGGGATCTAGGGAGGCTTGGTGCAACTTCACCTCCTCAGCTACAAAGGCTTTTAGAGCATCAAATTCTGCAAATACATTGTTGTGTGGGCCAGGCAAGTAATCCAGGATATTTGAGTACATTTGGTAGAGCTGTAAGGAAAGAAACAAGAAGGTCCCTAGTATGACATTTGCCCCATCCTTTGATATTAGCCAAAAGCCCAGGAAAGCCACAACCCTGCCAACTGAGCCAAGCAGAAGGACTATGAGGCTGGGCAGTCTGGCAGGGCTTGCGTAATTGTAGTAGTAGGAGGAGGAACCTTAGAAATGGAGAAGAAGGGCGTCCAGGACTATTGGGAAGCTGCACTTAGCTGGCAAGGCCAATTCCAGCTTTGGTGAGGGCGTTTCTTGTTCTTGAATGAAATGCCTTCAGTGCAGCAGAGCATTGATGGGGTCCTAATTAGAAGACTGAACTGGAACTTCATTGGGAGGGAGGCCTCCTGCTCCCCTGAGAGAATGTTGCCACTGTGAAATGACTCTACCAGGAATGTACCTGTCCCCAGCGAGAGTTCATCATCTCAAAGATGTTGTTCATGTTGTTCATCAGAGCCAGGAACTTCTTGTCTTTATAATCATATCGTTTCCCAAAGACAATGGAGCATATGACATTGGAGACAGAACAGCTCAACATGTAGGTTGGGTCAAAAGGTTTTCCTGTGATTTCAGAAAATTACAGACTGTAAAAAAAGCCCATAAAATGTTGTATGTCTACTTATGGCTACTGTGAATACTCTGAACTCTTATGGTTAGTGGAAATATCAGGTCAGTCTCTGAGTGACACAGAAGGGTCCTCCAACCAGAACAGAACATGATCACAAAATGATGACAGCTTTTTAATGAGGGCTAGCTGATGCATGGACCAAATCCATAGGAACTTTACTATTTGCTTAAGATGTGAGCTCATTTAACACAGCCGATTTTTTTCAAAGATGAGGTATATTAAAAATAGACTATACCCTTTGTTTTGTTGATCTCTTCCAGCAAGTAGTCAGATTCCTCCTGTATTCTCTCTTCAATGCTCCTCTTCCCCATTCCAAAATTCCGCAGAGTGGTGAGAGAAAACCTCCGGACTTGTAACCATGGCTCATTGTTGCTAAAGATAATCCCTGCAGAGGAAGAAGGAAGATGGGGACTTGTAACCATGGCTTATTGTTGCTAAAAACAATCCCTGCAGAGGAAGAAGGAAGAGAGGAGACCTGTCTTGGTCATGCTGGGTGTGAGATGAACAGTGGCTCATGGTGACAGTGAATGCTATCCCTGGAGCGCTCTGACATGGTAGCATCAGAGTGTACTGTGGTTTGGATGTTCTCTAGTCCAACTGCCTGCTTTTGGCCTTCTCCACTATGTGCCAAACATCCTTGTGAACCATTCATCACTCACCCATATATAATTTCCCTTGCTGCAGCTGCTGGCTGCTGCCCCTTACCATTTCCCTGCCAATCTCTGAGAACAATCTGGCTCCCCTTCTCTGCTACCTCTGAAGCAGAGGTACCCTTTGAAGTGGTGCAAGTCAGCAATTGCAGCCCTCTCTGTCTTCCCCTCTCCAGGTGGGTTGCACCCACCCCTTGCAGTATTCCCTCATGCAAGGTACACTCCAGCTCTCATCTGCTGAATGCATCCTCAGCCCGTCCCTTCTCCTTCAGAAGGAGCTCAGTCAGCAAACATACCTAGTCCATTGTTTGTCCTGTCTCCAATTGGCATGCGCCCTCTGGCAGCAAACTCATCCGCACGATCAACCAAGGCTTCTTTCACCACATCATGTCCATGCAACACCACCACTGGGTCAGAGCCCAGGTGCACTGTGAACACTGGTCCATACTCTTCACTGAGCTGTAAAAGTGCAAGAGACCACATGGCCATGGAGCAAATAGTGAGGAAGAGTGGGAAAGTCTCCTTGCTGCTGCCTCCCACAGCGAGCAATTAGCCTCAAGTATTGACAAAATCAAGATTTGGTTCTTTCATGAGAAATGTGGCTGTGGAGATGGGTCCCACTTATCAGACCCTGAACAACATGGCAACAGCAATGAGGGAAAGCAGCTGCAATCCCCATGACTTCTCTGATCCTCTGGAATTGCAAGTCATCGAGCCATAGCCACAGGTTGACCCCATGCACAGTTCCCACACATTCCTCACCCACAGCAGAAGGAGTGAAGAGGAGGCAACCTTACCTTCTGGAGGGTTTTGGCCAAGTTACTTGGTTTCACCTGCAGCAGGTTACCTAGAATGGGAAGGGGAGCTGGTCCTGGAGGCATCTTCCCAATTCCAGACCTTCCTTTCCATGCTGCAAAGGAGAGCAGGCAAGCAATGCAAACCAGGAGGACAACAGTGACTCCTCCCAGGAGCTCCATTTGCTTCTGTGGCTCAAGAGGGAGTGACTCTGGCTGTCAGAAGCTGAGTTTATATACTGAAGGTCTGTGTTAGCTCAAGAGCAGTTTTTGGGTCATGTGGCCGAATCAGTCAATGTTACTAGTCAATCATTTGTTTGATTGCCCTGTGTTATGAAACTACAACATGGTTATGAAACAACAAATTGGTATTAGTTATTCATTGAAGACACACCTTATCTCAAACAACTGCAGATGCAAACAGAGATTAGGAACTCTGTAATGTGCTGATAAAACTTGTTTTGTTTTACCTAGAGTTAACAGTTAGGGGCACACTCTCCTGCTGCAGTGCTCACAGATATTCACTGT
Organism: Anthoscopus minutus; assembly: GCA_013399455.1. NCBI lineage: Eukaryota > Metazoa > Chordata > Aves > Passeriformes > Paridae > Anthoscopus > Anthoscopus minutus. Next base: position 178,499 of record VWYI01020938.1, on the reverse strand, counting down.
TGCAAGAGCATCTTCCAAGTGCTTCAGAGACATTTGGGTTTTGTCTTCTTCGGTATTAATTGTGCAAGCCCTCAGTGGTGTGAGCCATCCTTCGTTGTTCCTTAAATCTTCCTGACATTATTAGTAGAGTTTATCTTTTAGAGGGAAGTTCATGAGAGTTTGCACTGCCACATGAGGTAGCTGCCAGCTACCAGGGTGATTCATGTGTTTTGCCAAAGGACATGCAACTGTGTTTTCCTCAGTGCACAGCAATAGCCTAAGTCTCTCTCCCTAGGAGTGTCTAGCCTCACAAGAGGGGAAAGTATAAAATATCTATCTAGCAAGGCCAGAAAGGCGTCCAGACATGACAATAGACAAGAAAGGATATAGTGGGTGTCCTAGGGTGATGTTACAGTGCTTGTATCCCCAATCATGTGTTCTGTTTACGCTGGATATTATGTTCTGTGTCTTCAAGACTGGCTTTGAAGAGTGAAGTTTTGTTTTAGTTTTTGCTATCAGTCTGCTCACTCCCCCAGTGGCTGGCGGGACACAGAGATGCGGCAGTAGGTAGTGCAGCTTTTGCTTTTGCTTTTTGCTCTGCTTTTGCTTGTCTCTGGCTTTGCTTTGCTCTTGCTTTTTTTGCTCATTAGTTAGTTGATCTAAGCAGTCCAAATTTTTCCCTGGACTGCTCTTTTTTTTCTTTCCCTTTTTTCTCTGGAACCACCTGAACCTGCTCTGGACTGGGACCTGGGAAACACCAAGAGTCTGCACCCTGTGGCCTGCAGCAGCTGCCCCAGCATCGGAGGGACCGGTAACAGAGCGACCACTCCCGGGAGAGACTTTCTGAGTTTGTCATCTTTTCAGAGCGGTGAAAGAGTGTTATTATCTGGTGTTGTTCATTTTGTGTGCTGGGGGTGCCTCGCCTGTTCAATAAACAGGTTCTTTCCACTTCTCTCCAAGGAGTCCTTTTCAAACTGATTGGGGGGAGGGGCCGTGTGGGTTTGCTGCCTGGAGAGGCCCCCTTTGGAGGTTTTCTCCCAAATTTGTCCTAAACCAGGACAGTGGGTGAGACAAAATGAAGATATAAGAAAAGAGGACAGGACTTTGAGACTCTGGCCTCTTCAAGGTCACCTAGAGGAGAAAAAGAGGAAAACAGACAGAGAAGAGAGAAATCTAGAACTTGAGAGATTCTCTGGGAAATGGTTTCCCAAGCTGGGACAGAGATGCTCTTGTCTGAGGCTGGGTATAGGCCATTGCAACCTGGCAACTAGTCCTAGCACTTACCAAAGAAGCTCATCTAACCTACTGTTGGAAGCCGGCACGCACAGCTTCTTGTTTTGTGAGTGTCTGACCCCACTAGGAGGAACTAGTGCTCTGGAAGTTCCCTAGGTGCTCTGGGAGACAGCAGAGCAAGGGCATAAAAAAGAGCTGGAAGCTTTCTGTCCAAGATTACTCAGGCCCTGCATACCACGGGGTCCCAAGAGCAACAGCAATGGCTGGTAGAAACAACCCTCAGGGCTCCAGCTCAGCTGGTTCAGTCTGTCTTTAATTCTCTGTCTCTCCTGAAAAATGACGCCTTTCAGAAAAAGCTGATCAGAAGCTGTTGCAAAGATAAGGGATGTGGGACTTGGTGGGAATTAGCAAGTGGCCCAGGTGAACAGAGTGCTTCATTGGGGCGTGCTGTGTTTGCTGTACAGCAGTGTGTTAATGTGAATTTCCCTTTGACTCAGAGGAGCTAGTAAAGGTATCCATCCCTTGCAAAAGTTTTTGTAGCTTCCCTACAAGTAGGAAGGGAGGTCTAAGTCATCCTTGGAGAGGTGCAATAATTTTCTAGTTGTTCTTTTGAAATCTCATTTTACTTCTTAGAGAGCCATTCCCAATACTTTGGTGGGAAAACTGAATTGCCAGCAACTTTTGGCTAGTTGCTGATCTGCTGGCCAAATTCCTGCATCAGCTCAGATGCTGTCAGGGCAGTTCATGGAAGTTCATGTAGGTTCATGGACTTTTATCTAATGAGAGGGAAGTTCATGAGAGTTTGCTGCATAAGATAGCTGTCAGCTACCAGGGTTCATGCCTACCACCTTGTCTACAAAGTTCCCTTGTTTCCATGACACTCATTGATCAGACTAGCAGCCCACAAAGATGTTTTCTTCACCAGCCTTCATCTTCATGTCCTTCCTGTCTCCGGTGGTCTTGGGTGCTATCTAAACTGGTTCTTACTGCTGGGTCATTGTAATGCATGAGAACTAACAAATGGGTGAGGAGAAGATTTCTGATGAAGAGAGAACTGCTTGTTTCATTTCAGCCAGGCTGCTTTCCACTTTCCATAACAACCTTTTTCAAACAAAACATTTAATTTCCATGAATTTCAGGCACATTGGAAGAGCCTCCCATCCCTACATGATCAAACACAACTGTTTGGTGTCTGTGTAGGAACTAGGAAAGGGCAGTTACCTGAAATCATTCTCAGCACAGGTACTCCTAGGTGGATCTACAGCACTTCCTGGGTTGTTTCGTGTAGATTTCTTCGAGTCCATGCAGACATTTTTGCTGTCAGTGTAGGTAAAGTATTAATGGGTTAAAGTGTAATAAAAGCATTTCCCTATAGCTCCAAAGTACTTTACTGATTTTTAGCCAGTTATCAGCAGGTAATGCAGTCCAAGGAAGCATTTGGCAGTCATGTGGTGATGATGCGATTTGGGCATGCACAGCGCTCAGCTTCTACAGAGTTGAAGCCTCCCTGCCTGCCAAAGTCCAATTGTTTTCCCTGAGTGTTTCTCCACTGTTGCTGTCCAGTGCCCAGGCAGGCACTGTGGGGAGCACAGTTGGTTCCTGAGGGCTGCTCAAGCCTCAGCCACACAGGCAGCCTGTCAAGATCCATTGTCTCCATCTCCTGTTGTGCAGAGCTGCTGACAAGATCTTACAGTTGGTGGAGCAGCCATCCTGGTTGGTGCATGAAATTAGCAGAGGTAGGCACAGTGACGTTCATCACCAGCTGGGATAATGGCATCTTGTCCAGCAAAGATGGGCTGAGGTGGAAGAGCAAAGGAAATGCCTCCCTCAGACTCAGCTGCTGCCCACCATGCCCATGATGAGGGCTGGCTGGGGCCAGTGTACAGATGCTGTACAGTGCTGTGCAGACATCCTCCAGCAGGAGCTGGAGGGTCTGCTGAGGGCAGAAGGGTAAGGATATTCACAGTTCCATTGCATGGAGGCAGAAACATGTATGGAAAGAAGAACAATAAGGCCTTGACTTGCTGTGGCTACCTGATGTGTGGCTGGGGAGAAGGTTCTCTGTGAGACCTTGCAGTTACAGACAGGCAGTTGTTGCTGGCAGGCAGAGTTTACTCTGGAATCACAGAGGCTCCCTTTCCCTGTGTTTCAAGCCCATCTCAGGGGCCCACCTGCCAGTTTTTGGGACTAGGGGTCCCAGAGAGCACACTATCCTGTCACTTAGCAGCCAGGCTTGAGCTAGTCCTGTAGCTATCTCCACACACTGCAAACAGGGCTCTAAGTCCACAGCCAAGAGGGTTTATGGGGAATCACCGCTGTTTAGGTGTGCAAAGCCTTCTGAGCTCCATGATTTTTCACAGATTTTATGTGGAGGGCTATTTCTGTGCTTTTCTGTCTGCACTCTGTGTCTGGCATTTGAACCTGTATTATCTTCAAAAGAGTAAAAGAGCACTGTCACTAAATTTCTTGCACTCGTGGCATGTAATGAGCCATTAGAGCAGCAATAGGGTACATGGGCAGAAGCAATTAGATTTCCTGCACGTCCCAACCATGGGAAGAACTCGGGGTAGGAAAAAACAGTTTGAAGATCCTTCTAGGGCTCCACGGTATGGATAGAGACCCTTCTCTTGACATTAGCTGAACTCTGGCCCTTTGCTTTTCTTCACAGAGTGCAAGCAGATTCTGCTGAGTTCAGGTGAGGGCAATAGAAGGTTTTAAACTGCTGAGCTGGGTCCACCTGGACACCTCAGGAATTTCTGTTCCCAGCTGGCTCCACAATTTAAAAGAGCTACTCTAAGACCCTGGCAAGAGAGCAGGATGGGCGCTACGCTCTTCTGTGTGTTTATTGGTCCCCCTGGCTTTGGTTCTAGGGGCTCGTGTCAGTGTTTTTTCTGATCCTACCCTGATGACTTGAGGCCATAAAAGCTTTCAGCTCCCCTTACCTCTAGGCTGGGAAGGAAATGCTTTGTTTGTGCTGACTGCTTGAGGTGAGGCAATATCAAGAAGCATTTTTAGCCATATCTTTGCCTGAATGCAGAGGTGTGCGGAATGAGAAGAAAGGCACAGGTTTTGATGTGAAGTGTTGTTGAACAGCTTCTGTGTGTCTTGCATAATCAGGAGATTATGTTTATATGTGTGGCAGGTTCAGTTGGAACCGGGCGGAAACACCAATTATGTGTAGTGGTTTTAAAATTGCCAATTTGAAATTTCCCGGCCAACGCACCAAAGAATGTTGTGGGTTTAGAGCTAGCCAAAACTCACTAGCCCACTTATGTTCCGTTGTGAGATATGATTTTAGAGGAAAGGAAAACGCAGGCTTAAACTTAAGACTATAAGGGAAATTTATTAACAAAACAAACTAAAAAGGAAATGAGAAGGAAAAGTCCAAATGAAACCTCTAGAACACTTCCCTCCCCCACCCACTCATCTCTTTTCCACCTGACAACACAAAAACGAAATCTGGGATTTTTAAAATCAGTTATCACTTCTACAACAATCTTTCTCTATTTCACATAGGGCAAGGAGTCTTCTTTTTCAACACTCTGGAGATATGTCCACAAGAACAGTTCTCTGTGGCTTGCATCTTCACAAAACAGCAGCTGCCCGGTTCAGAAAAAACTCTGCTGTTGTGAAACTCCTCCCATTTTCTTTCATTAAGTCAATGGGTCATTGTCAACTTATGGGGTGTCATTTTTTAAAGATGGGCTGTTCAAAAAACTCACTTTACCAATTGCTACAATCATCTTCATCTCTAAAAAACACAAGTCTTTTTCTTCTTCTCAAAAGCACCACTGCTTCTTTAAAATCTGCTGCTTTTAATCATCTGTTACCTCTGGTCAAGTCCACACTGAACAGGCCACCATCTCCCCATATTTGTTTCTCTCATGAATTAAAGGAAATGCTGTAGTTATTATAGTCCATCTCCATGGTGTTACCAAAAGAACTTTCAGTCTCAATTCTAAGACATCTCTTCATTCCTTCTTTCCTCATTTGAACTCCTTCCCAACTGACCCAGTCTTGTTTATGTTGTCACTCTCTGAGTTTCCTCTCACCCAAAGGAGAAGTCATGATCTGCGAGTCTCATCTGGGCACTGGCAGAGACAGGGTTAACATTCTACCTAGATCGGCAGGGGCTGGAGCAGTCACGGTGATGGATCGCAGCTGAGCTGGGCTCTGCTCTCTTTCTGCTCCGGAGCCGCTCCGAGAAAAAGCCGTGCTGAAAACAAAGGGGGGGGGAATCCGGCCTCTCATCTCTGTCCGAGAGCTGCTGGCCGCAGCTCGGCACAGCCAGAAGCGAGAGTGTAGAGGCAAAGCCTGGACCCCGCTCTGGCTGGAGGAGTTCTTCTGGGTTTTTTCAACTCGCTCGAGAGCTGGGCCGCTGGGTGGAGGAGGGGGAGGCGTGGCCTGGCTCAGCCTGGCCCGGCTTGGCCGGCCCGGCCTGGCTCAGGCCGGGCCTCCCTCCACTCACAGCTCTGTCACCTTCAGCTGCCGGAAACCAAAGAGAGCGAGTTCAGAGTTTCCCAGGCTTCACAATGGTATTCACGGGGGTGGAACTTAGCTCTGAATAGCTTACAGAGCTGTCAGTTCTCAGAACTGGACAGTCACTGGCTATCTCTGAAACTCCCAAGCGTCTCTCTCAGGAGAACCATTTCCAGGGATGTTTTACTTCCTTCTTTTCCAATACCAACCAAGGTCAAACCAGCACAATATGACACAGCGTTATGTTTATATGACATAGCAGTCAAGGACTTGGTGAAATGCTGTGCCTGGATCTGGATGTCTTGGCTGCTGGCTTCTCTCCCTGCTGTTCCAGACCCTAACACTGGCTAGGTCCCTCTTTCCTGCAGAAAGGCAGGATTGTAGTGGGTCTAATCTGGAGTGTGGGACTCTGAAGCCCCTGCTGCTGTGTCCTCTTTCCATAGACACTGAAGGGAAGGTGCACACTCTGCAGAATGACTCTGGCTGTGGGCTCTTGGTATCTGGGACTCCAGATGGCTCCAGGAAGGTATTGGTCTCTTATGCTGGCTGTTATGTCTTTGAGTGAGTGACCTTAGAGATTTTGCTGGGACTATAGCTACTGGTGCTCTGGCTGTGCTGGGTGGTGTGGCTTTCCCCTAGGATGGCAATTTCCTTGTGCTGGTTGGGTTTAAAGGAACAGACGCTGCTGGGTAAAAGGTTCTTCTAAAGAACCTTTTCTAAAGAGACGCTGTTCAGGTGCCCTGTGGACCTTCCTGGTAAGATACAAGCACCTGTCAGAATCTTGTGGTGGTGAGTGCCATTTCTTTCAGATGGCTGTTCCTAGTCTGTTTGGGAGTTGGGTAAGGGGACTTAATGCTGTGCAGAAAACTCCATGGAAAAGGGTTTGGACACAGGGGCCACCAGCTTCCTGGGAACTTGTTCCTGTTTGCAGGGCCAGCAGGTGAATGAATATGTTCATTGTGTCTCCCAGCCATATTCTGGCTCCATGAGTGGCTGCACGTTTAGGGATCGAACTGGAGACTAGGTACAATGGTTTTCTTAACTAGCAAGAGTTGATCTCGAAGGCTTTATCTTGGCAGGTCAAGATGTAAGTCCAGTTTCCTGTTCTTGATGTCTTTGTGCTCCTGCTCTTGTGCTTTAGCTGCAGAGACCTGCTGTGTTTTCCGGGCCTGGATGTTCCAAGCAGCAGTGTCTGTTTGGCTGTTCCCAGACAGGACCAACTGCCATGTGCCTCCCTGCCCATCAGCCAGGGAGACTGTGAAGCGTGAGGCTGCTGCTACGACCCCTGAGACAGGGCGAAGCCTTGCTACGTTGGTAACACACGTGAGACTGAGCAGCTGTTCTCCCTCCCTCGAGCTGCTGCAAAACAGGATATCTCACTTTGCTGGTCGGGCAAGATTGGTGTGTAGCACTCCTGCAGGTGGCTCAGGGCTGTGCTTTTGGCTGCCAAGAGTATCAGGTCCTAGAGAAGTGTCCTGCATTTTCCACTGTATTGCAACAGACCTGGTTTTATGCCCAGCATTTGTGTTGCTGTTGGAGGTGGTTGTGCTTGTATTGCTGTACTTAGCACTTGTTTTGTGGGTTAAAGGCAGGACAGCTTGCAGGACTTACTGGTCTTTGTTGTGATGTTAGGTCCTCCTTTCCCTCCCTCTCATCTCGGGGCACAAGACTGATGATATCTTTTTCTCCAGTGACAGCTCATTGCACACCAGATCGCTAGTCTTCCATAGCTGTTTCTCGAGATGTGGTCCTGCCACCTGTTGCCCCCAAGTCAGGGCAACTGGCCAGTGGACACAGTACTGGCTGTGTCCCTGTCCTGACAAACAAAGCCTTTGTTGTGTAGCAGTTTCCACTCTCAGTCTGTTGCACTGCTTTTCAGGTAAGAACTGCAGCTGTTGCTAGGCTGGAAGGGCTGGAACAACCTGACATGGCTTTGGCTGCTTAATGGACATCCTTCCTGAGGCCAAATGCTGTTCTCCAGCCTCATATTGATCCAGCCTGACTTTCCCACAGTGATGGTGCCTATCTGTCACTCCAGATGACCAGAGACCAGGCCCTATATGAGAATGAGTTGGTGACAAGCAGGGATGTGGAGACCGGGAGCCTTGGCTCTGTCACTCGGGATAGCATTTTCAGGTATTATCCTGGGGCTGATGTTGCTGGGAGTCACTGTGTTCAGTGTCACTAGAGAAATTCCTGCTTGTTGCAAGCTCTGAATTCACATGAGGGCACTGGAGAAAGTTACAGACTGGTAAATCTCTAATTAGTAGGAATAAAGCTGGTGTTGATCAGTGACAATCTGCAGATTCTCAATCTAAACATGGAAGAGAATTTCAAGTATTTCTTAAAAGGGAGTGTTGGAAGAAAGGGGCTATAACGAATTAAAGCAGATGATACATTGCCATATTGGAGGAAGGGGGTATCAGAGTGGCTTTTCTTATTTGCCTGATTTGGAGCCTTCCTTTCCCAGCAGGTTACATGTCACATGTAGTTATTCAATCAGTGGCAGCTCCATTCCCTTGAGTGTTCAGGTCTTCACATTGCCACCACTCCCTGCTGTGTCCCAGCCAGGTCCTCTGTCTTTAGAGCTGTGTGTAGCCTCAGGTAGGAGAGGTTTGCAGGACATACTCAAGCCTCTTGGTGCAGGGCTCTGGTCCCTGACGAGTAACAGGGGCGTAATGATGGCTTAACCCAGCACTGTTTCCCTGCCATGGTGGGCACCTACTGATATGGCTATAAAGGATGCCTATTCCTGTTTCCTCGTGCTCTTAAATGGCTCTTGGCTTTCTTCTGTCCCAGATGGAAGCTGTGCTTCCTACAATACAGACAGTGCCTATCCTATTCTGAAGACTCTGAGAGACCCTGTTTGTGCAGAAATCGAGATCCTTCAGAGAGCAGACCCAGACCTGATTTTAGTTCTGCACCACTGCTGGGCCACACCAAGGACCAACCCCCAGCAATAGATGCAGTGGCCAATTTTGGTGGATAGGTAAGTGACTTGTAAAAAACTTGGGGCCAGGGGAATAACTTGCTCTTTTTTCACTGCTTGCCTTTCCTCCTCAGGGACCCTTATGCAGGGGACAACCGTCAGACACAGCTGATGCCTCCGAGTTTCACCTCAGGACTACTGTTCCCCTCTCGTTACCAGCGTTTCACCCTCTGAACATTCACCTTTGTGGACTCCAGTTCCCAAAAGAAACACTCTGGGCTGGTTAAGATCCTGTCCTGGCTGCCTAGCTTCATATTGAGGACAACAAGTAAAAAGTGCGAGCAACAGGAACCACTTCATAATTGTGAGTCCCTTGGCCTCCTTGGAGGAGTGGGGTGAAGTCTAGGAAAATCCCCTGCTGAAACAGAAGGGCAGACGTTGACACCACAAACCTAATTCCCTGAAGTGAATATGGTAGAGGCAAGAGACATCACTGGAGGGATGTGACAAAAAGTGTGATTGCTAGAAGGGTAGTTGTTTACTTAACCAAGTGCCAGCTTGTCAGATGAATTAGCTTAGGGTGTGTGCTTTAGCTACTCTCATCGATATTCTCTGAACTACATTTCTTGGCTAAAGTGACTTGGAAATAACTATGAACTTACCTTTTGAAGCATCTGGGCTCTGAATCTCATTGAGCTCCTCCACTTAAGTCACATGAAATGCACCCTGCCTTGTACCTGTTTGCTCAGCCCTCCTCGGATCAACTCTAATACGCAAAATTGGTCTCAGCTGTACATGACAAAGTGCACCGTGAAGTGGTGCTCGGGCAGCAGCGCTGCAGATGTCAGGGAGAAGTGCTGTAGTGCGGTATTTGACTGAGTTTGAAAGTGCGCAGTGTAAAGGTTTCGAAGCTGCCTCGGAGCGGACAGCAGAGGGCTCCAAGGCTGCAGCCTGGATGTGAAACCAGCCCGACAGACCTTCCTGCTTTCCCCCTCAAGGACCAGGTGCGCTGCTACGGAGCTAACTCTCCTCACAGCCGCCCATGTGGTGCTGTGGCTTTGGATTTGACTCTAAACAGTGCTGGGGACAGAGGTTCTTGCTGTTTGCTGAATAGTCCTTGCAGAAAAACAAGGCTTTCTCTTTCATTCTGCTGTCTCTCAACCCCAAGTGAGCAGGCATGAGATAGGCTAGAAGCTAACTCCAAATGGCCAAAGGAATATTCCATGTTGCACTGTTTTATGCTCAGCAGTAAAGAGTAGGGGATTTAATCTTCCAGTGTAGCTGATGCTTCAACTGCCTGGGCACTGGTCTGCCTATAGGAGCAGGGTAGATGACTTGCCTTTAGATCTCTTGTGCTTTAGATTTTTTCCTTCCCTCTCCTCCTCTCTTTCACTTAGTTAACTATCTTTTTCTCTCAAGCTACAGGTTTTCTTGCCTTTGCTCTTCCTATTCTTTCTCTGCCCTGCTGGGGCAGGGGAAGTGGAAGTGGGGAAGTGAGGAAGCAGCAGTGTGGGTGCTTAGCTGTTGGCTGGGGTCTATGCACCACACTAGGAAATCACCGGATCTCCAGACACTGCCTGAGGGATTTTGGGCTGTGTTGCATTTTTCTCTAGGTGTACCTGCACTGCAGTACTTCGGTGTGCCGCCAGTCTGTAAAGGAGTCTTGCATCACCACTTGTCCTTCCAGAGTCAGTAAGTGTCCTGTCCTTCTGCTTCTCTGTCCAAAGGGGCAGCAAGGGCCTAGAACCAAACTGGGGGGGAGTAGGAGACATGTAGCCTATGGAGTAATTCCCTTGAGGCATGGGCAGCTTGACAAAGCATTTCCTGCTCTTTTCCACTGACTAAGGACTCTTAAACCAAAAAGGCCTAGGTCTTCATGGGCTGAGCTCTGTGTGGACTCACATGGAAACTGTGGCCTTCAGTGCTTCCTGTGTGTTGAGAAGCTGAGCTGGGCAGAGTTTGCTGAGCTTCTGGGCTTCTATCCCTTCTTACCTATAACCTTCACCTTGCTCTGTAGGGGGTAAAAGGAGTGCTGAGCATCCTTTTTCAGGAAAGTATTTCCCATGTCTCTGGCAAAGGCTCTGTGACTTTCCTCCAGGATGAGCCAAGAAAGGACACAGCCAAGGATGGCCTTAGTAAGTGTGGCAGCAGAGCAGGGGAAGGGGGCTGTTCTAAGGCCTTTCTACAGAGAGGCTGAGCCCCAAAGGCATCCCTGTGCCTCGCTGGAAGCCTTAATTGGGGCATCTCTCCCCACAGGAGTGATGGTGCATGCTGCAGCCCCCTGGACTCCACGATTTGCTGCTGTGGCAACTGGCACAGCTCTGTGTGTGGTGCTTGTGGTTTCTGTGCTGTGGCAGAGGAAGGTGTCAGCAGCACATGAAATCACTGGATTGCAATGTAGTGACTATCAAACCCATTTGGTTGGTGGTACACCTTCCCCTGGAGACCCTAGCTGTGAGACTTCATTTGCAAGGCAAAAGGGACCCCAGTGACTTTGAAAGCTTTCCAAATGTTCTGAATTCATCTCACTCTGGAATTCTTCTGCTCTGGGCTTGGTGTTATCTGTCTGCCTTGGATGGCCAGGGCTGCAGGCTGAGGCAGGATTGGTGCTGGGTGTTGTTGGCATTTCTGTTAGTGGATATAGTGGCTTTCAACAGTAGTGACCTAGGCTCCACTCAAACACTGAGCAGAAGTGCAGCAAAACTCCCTGGAAGTAGATCCTGCAGCTATTCTCTGGGGATGCAGAGCAGTTATTTTGACTGTGGCAGTGAGCTGGGAATTGTCCACTTGTCCCTAGGTAAGTTAGGGCTGTGCTCATGTGGCAGGACTGGAAAGCAAGGATGCCAAAACCCTACACAAATGGGCCTTGCAAATGGTGCTGTGCATGAGCTTGTCTTTCTTGTCCTAGAAGCAGAAAAGAGTAGGTGTCATTTTTCTGGTGAATGAGAACATAGACACCTCATTGCAACTGGAAAATTAATAAAAGGGCCTAGGTAGCTTGAATGTTAGGAGAAAATAAAATTAAACTTTACTTGGAGCTTAATCGCAAGCCTTCATGTGCCACCAGGCAGTTAGGAGTGTTCAAAGGTCTTGGATTAAAGCAAATTTGACATGACTCTTGGCACAAAAGGGCTTGTCTAAATTTTTTGACATTTCTTTTAGATGAGAAATGAAACTTGCTGTTTTGAGCATCAGGAGCAGTTCTGTGTGGTGTTGTCAGTCCCAGCAGCTGGGCAGCATCCCTCTTTGCTTTCTGAGGTCCTGGGTGAAAACAGTGCAGCAAAACTCTCCAGGCAGTAGAGGGGAAACAGGGCTCCACCCCCTCCTTCCTGCCCAGCCTGGGGGAGCCCTGGTGCTTGCACTTACACTGAGAGTTGCTTCTAGCTGATGGGGTAGCCCTTGAGGGGAAGGAAAAATGCTTTTCCCTCTTTTCCTCTAAGGCTTGATTAGAAGTTCTTCCTGTTAAGGGCAGGAGAGAAGTCTTAATTGTTTTGCAACGGGGCCTTCAAAAAGGAAGAGTTGCACTTTTACACGGAAGCAAAGAACTGCTCGGTAGCTTGCTTGAGGCAGCAGATGCTGTTCCTTTCAATTAGGTCCTGCTGCTACTGTGTGATTGGAGGGGGTTAATGAGTGGTGGGATCTGTGTTTTAATTCCTTTCCTATTGCAAGGAACTGCAGGGGTAATTTTATATTTTTATTTTTCTAGTAGAAATGTTTTTCCCTGCTACTGTCAGGATAACCAGTGATCTTTGCCTTGCATACTTTCAAAATGAAACTAGAAGAAAATACTGTTCCAGTTGTATGGTGGGTGGGAGAAGGAGATCACAGGCTGGAAAAAACATCATCTGAAGATAGGTCAAACAGCCTCCTCCTTTGGAGCAGGCCTCTGGCAACTAAATGACCTTGGTACGGGTGGAGTTCTGTCTGGGAAAGCTGAATGTAAACTCCTAATGTGCCACATGCCAAGCCTTCAGTTTAACATTACTTTAGCCTGTAATGTTAAGCAGCTGGGTGATTAGAGGAGTAATATGAGCCACACCTTCTCGGTGCACCAGGCCGAGTGCTGTGGCACTGCTCTTAATTGTGTGTGTGGAAGCCAAGACCTGAACACACCTCCTGTCTGCTGTGGGAGCCTTCCTATGCTCAGTGAGGGAGACAGAAATATTTGCTTAGAGAGCTTAGGTGACTGTGTGGATGCTGAAGGAGCTGTGAGAGTCGAGTCCCTGCTGCCCTTTGTTGGATTACTGAACCATCCCAAGGTGGCAGGAAGCTCTGGGTGTGTATCCTATGGGAATTGTATAGGTTCCCCTGCAGGGACTGTCCCTTTTGGTGCAGAGCTGTGTGTAGGAGGCTGGTAAGTGTAGGGTACATGCCATGGTAAATGGAGGTGCGTGAGCAAAGAAATCAACTGCATTCCCTTCTCCTCTCTGGGGAGGCTTACATGTTTAAGGCTTGCTATTTGGTCCTCAGCTGGCAGGAGGGCTGTGAGCAGCAGTGAGATGAGTTGTTCTTGTGAAGTGCTGGTGCAGGGTGAAAGGCCGCCTGGAGGTTTCCTCCTGTTGCATTGGCCTCATGTTCACTGCCTGTTCTCCAATGCCAATGGGGTGTTAGTGGCTCCCTCATGGCTCCCGTTATTCAATATTTGCTTCTGCCAAAAGTGTATTCTTTCCCTTCTACCTTCACAGATGCACTTCTGGCTTTACTTCTTTTTGAGGCCCCTCTTTAGCTGAGTCTTATTGACTGTTCACCACTTCTTTATTTGAATACCTGTGTGTGGCTTCTTGTGCCAGCTCCCTCTTTAGCTTCACTCTGTACCACCTGGTTATACAGTTCAGTTAAAGCTGTTGAGGGGTGCTGTACACAGTGGCTTAGACGCCTTCAGGGAGAAGGCAGTGGCTCTGTTGCCGAGGGTGCTGCTGGCTGGGAATCAAGGGGTGAGCAAGAGCAGCCTGGAGGCCAGCTAAGATCTGTCATTGAGGCTGTTGTGTAGTGCTGCTACTGAATCCTGATTTTCAGAAAGAAACCCCCGTGCTGAACATCAGCACGCTTTGTTCCAGCGCCTTCACTGATTCTTCGAGGAAGTGCTGTGTGTGCTGCCTGTCTGTGGAAGCAAAGCCCAGCAACAGCACCTAATACAAGGCTGCTCAAAATGAACACATATGTTTTGTCATACTTGAGCATTCAAAAGGCTCTCCTCATCCTCTAGATCTTTGAGAACAGCACCTGCTTCCAAAGAGCAAACTTGCTTCTTTGCTGAAGCTAAAGAGGTTCTTTAAAAGCTTGGAGGTGATAATCCCTTTCTTGAGTAGCCATGCTCACCTGACACTCTAAAGGTGTGGCAGTTGCTATACTACAAGCCAGGTGTTCATTAATAAAATATCTGACAACAATTATCATAATAGTGATGCTTTTATTAAATTTCTTATGCTTGGATTACAGTGGATCCTGGAGTGCAGAACTATACATTATGTTACACGTTATAAATACATTTATTTCTGAAAATACATGAACATATTTAATATAATGCTATAATAATGAAGAGTGCTAGTTTATCTTGGAAAAAAAAAAAACAACACAAAAACATCCTAACTTATACCAGGAAGAGTGTGGGTTGTAGAAAATAGCATCATGAACTGGTATGTCTTAAAAAACTTTAAAATCAGTTCTCACTGATTCACATTCTGTACAGTCTCTGTACAAAAGCTGGAGGGATGATGGAGGATGTGAGTTAATGCAGGATTTTGTCCCCTGTATTTATGGAAATATGCAGAATATTCACAGAATAATCAAATCATAAATCTTACTAGCTTTGGATGAAGCTAGCAAGATATAGAGTGAACAACCAAGTCCTGCAGCACCAGCTACAGTTGAAACATTACACATAGCACCTACTTTAGGGTGCTAACCTTGAGTCAGCACAGCCTTTTTTTTTCTTTTTAATGGGGGTTTGGGTTGTGGGGTTTGGTGATTGTGGGTTTTTTTGAGATGCTGTGTAACAAACAACAGTAGCAATCCTTCTGTGTACTTGAACCCTGCCCTCACTTATCCCTGCAAATTTTACTGGCCTTGGAATGGCAGGGCTGAGATGCTCCAAATCCCCGAAAAGATCCTGCTCTGGTTTGGAGGACTCCAACAGCTCCAGATGACATGGATGAGGAAGGGAGAAGCACCTGTTATTGAAAGACTAAGCCTTCTGAAGCTTATCATTCCTGCTAACTTGTCAAATCTTTCTTCTCAGGGAAGTTATGGCTGTGGAGGGATTTTAAAAAGCAATTGCTTGATTTATATTTATAATTTATGGGGTTTGAGCACTCCTTTATCAAGCAGCTATGCTAGTTTACTTAAATCTTTACTCCATGTGTATTAATTATTTTGCTAGTACCAATGGGAGCTAGTGCGCAGAGACCTCTGCAGCCATGGGGTGTTCAGAAGCATGCACTGCCGGTTCCTTGGGTCAGGAAGCGGTGAACGCCTGGCAATAAGGCAGCCACCACACACATAGTGTTACATAGTTTCTAGTGTATCCCAAAAGAGCACCAGTTTATAAACAATGTATTTGAATCACTTTCCTTTGCATCCTCGCTCTCCTCAGCTTTTCCCAGTAGCGAGAGTGCAGGTGGAGCCATACAACAGCATGACTGCCCAACCGGCAGCCTCAGGCCCCCATCTGCACTGACAGAGCACTTCAATGGAACTTAAAAGCAGGAATTCAAGCCTGGTGTCCTGTCTCCCATCAAAAAAAAAAAAAAAAAGATTATACAATGGCTGGATGTGGAGCAGAGGCTGCCCTGGATGCCCCTTCCAGTCTCTTGAAAAGCTGATTCCTCCAGTGCTGCTTACTCTGGTCTTTACAATGGGTGTGTACAATGCCAGCTTCTGTGCAGGGTAGGGCCAGAAGCCTCTGCAGAATGAGCAGGCCCACAGGATGGGAAGCTAGTAGTGGATTCAGGAATAACCTTAGCTTTACATGCTTTGTTTTCCTGTTGGATTCCAGTGAAATGGCACAGCTGGCCATAGGCTGCTCTGAAGGGAGGAACTGTGCTGGGGACAGAGGCTGCATCTCAGGTCCCCCAGAGGGAGGAGGCTGTCCTTTCAACAGCCACCTTTGCCCTGGGCAATGAGTCCCTGGCACTCCCCTAGATGCTATGTCCCATAAAGCTAATGTTTATTTCAGCTGCAGAAGTCCCCAGAAAGTAGTGATAATTTAAAAGCTTCAGTGTTTCAGGTAATTGTGTTCCCAACCCAGAGAAGAGGAAGAATTCCAAATCTTAAAAGTCCTTGTTAGTTGTGTTGCCAAGATGAGAACTGCAATTTTCATCTGTGGCTTGACTTTTTAAAGTACACTTCAGATTTGGGAGCAAAGCCATACATAGCTGAGCATGTATCTGCCCACAGACCCTTCTCAACATCCCCCTCCCCTCTTTCCCTTCCAACACTCAATTCAGAGTTGCTCTGTTGGCAATTGTAGAATGTAGATTGTACAGATTCTTGATTTTGTGTCCTTTGGTGTTCTTGCCTTGACTTCCTGAAACAGAAACGTGTGGTGAATGTGAAATTAGAGAGTTTCTCTGTATTTAGCCTGTGGGCTGAGTTGGGAAGGTGCAAGATGAAGCTGAGGCTGATTTTCTTCTAGTCTTTATTATGGATTGTCTCTTTCAGAAGACATCTCATTGGCTTATTGTTTGGAAGTCTTTTGACTGATTGCAGATAAATGAATTTAGTGCCTTTTATGGTTTGTAAAAAGGCTGTTTAAGGTAGTCTGTATGACTACAGTTGCCTTTAAATTGTGGGTTAAAAAAAATACAACCAACCAAAAGCTGAGGGACCATTAAAATGAAGATGTATGGGCTGGTCTTCAGTAGGATCAATCCACATAATTTGAACTTCAAAAATTGGACATGTTTCTGTCTTTGCAAGCTGGAGTGTGTCTGGGTAAAGGAACAGGACTGCCTCATTTTTGTGCCGAAAAGAGGTGAAAAACCCAACCCACAAAAAACATATGTTGCTTTACTTACCTTACCTTGCTCCATTTGACTCAGGTTATCAGAAAGGCCATAAGTTTTCGTTCTTTGTGTTTTGTCCCAGAACGATCATGGAGTTCCTCTCAGTTTTCCTCAGCTCTGAAGACATAACATCTGGCCTTAACAAATGGAAAAATACATTTGAAGTTGTGAGTGACCAGAATGCATGGCTGTGTTCTTAACATTAATATGCTATGCATATGAGTCTAAGCTATACCCAATGCAGCTTCCCCCTCACCAGTCTGAAATTCCATAACAGATGCTGTCCAAATATGTGGCAGCATCCAAAAAGAGAGCCACAAGATGCAGCACTTGGCAGGGAGCCACACTGTAATGGAATGACACAAACATAATTTTGTTCAGAGCAACCAGTATTTTCTCCCTAGCTGGAAAACAAGGGATAGATTTGTGGCTGAATGTCACAGGGAAGTTAAAATTTCTGGCCTAAAATAGTAAGTAGGAAATTAAGTGTTTTGAAGAGCAACACTAAGCTAGCTGCTGTGGACTGTCTTCAGCATAATTTTTTTGTTTGTTATTTATTACATATGATTGAAACTACTATAATACATCCTGGTTGGTTGAAATGGGCTTATGAGAGACAAACCTTTTGAAACACTTTGTAGAAACATATTTAAAATAGGTTCTCTTCAAGAAAAAAAAGCTCTAATCTCAGCTCTTTTACAGTAGACTGGTCAATCTTCTGACTTGATGTTCTTGGGTAGGGTAGCCCTGAGAACAGGGCTGAGAATCCCTTAGTATTAATCTTCCATGTGAAGAGCATCATTTGGATCTGAGTCTGAGGTTCTTGGGCCCTTTTCAACCTTTACTATACAATATTGAAGATGAGGTTTTGTAATGGTAAAACTGCACTGTCCTTGCTATCTTACTTCACACTAACCACAAACTAGGCATCATTCAGCAGCAAGCTTTTGGTAGCTTCAAACTGATCATCTTTACCGTGAAAAATACTGTATATGATGTTAGCTCATGCCCATGCATCTGCATTAAATCTACAGCTCCCATAGATACCCAGGTGGGTATATCTGCACTGAAATGTCAAGAGGCAATTGCCCAAAGCTTCCTACATTAGATCCTTCCCTGTAAAGTGGAGGACCATGTGCTGCTTAAGCTCACAACACCATAATGAAGTCAGTCATCAGTCTGTTCTGATCTTATGCATAGAATAGATGTTGCTTTGCAGGAGCAAATGTATTAGCAGGAAAAAGAAAATGAAATGAAAACCTGAGCCTGTTTAGAACAATGTATGACAAACCACTGAGTCTTGTGCCAGTATGTTTACCTTGGCAGGCCTCCCCTCTCTCCAGCTAGAAGGACCAAGTACTATGAGAATTCTGCTATGAGAATTCTTTTATGGATGTTTAAAAAAAAAAAAAAAGAGACAGGAAAGAAAAACAAAACCACCACCCTGGAGCAGATCATTCATCATACACAGAGTAGGAGCATGAAAGGGGATTTGCTTTGACCTAGTTAGAAAAACAAAAAACAAAGAGACTTTCTCTAATTGCCCAAATGACTCAAGTGAGACTGGGTGTCAAAAGCAACAAGTCTCTGACTCCTTCAGAACTGTATGTTAGTACAGGGCACCAGGCTCCAGCCTGTTCCAGCACAAGACCTGGAACCCAAGAAAGTCTGGGTAAGCAAAAACCAGCCAACTCCATATGTCTGCATGTACAAACAGGACCAGGAGCCAGGACAAACGTGTTTCATAAATTATAACAAAGACTTTAAATGCTGAGAGTATCAGGGCTTCAGGGTTTGCTTTGCCAAGAGCTGCAGATGAGTGAGACTTTATTGCTTTACCATTCTGACACTGCCACAGTAAGGTTCTGTCTTACTGTCCAGCAGCATTTGCTAATCTGTCACTGATCCACTAAGCCTAACTTTTTACTTCATAGGAGCCTGAGGGCAGCTGCATATCCAAACTGCCACATGAACAAGGTGCCCAACTTTTCCACACATCCATGAAAAGAACAGGGTTGGTACACTGCTGGGTACACTGCTGTTTCTCAGTGTGAGGTAAAAAGAGCAAGACCGAATACAGATAGGGCTGGGGAATAAGCGCTAGAATGAAGGAGAAAAGGAAATGGAGGGAGATAAGGGGCAGGAGTAGAGGCAAGGGTTTTATGTAGATATATGGGAGAAAAAAGTTAGTAGAAGAAATGGCCATTTATCAGCTACTGAAAACAGCCTGCAAATATCAGTGTACAAGAGCTCTGAAGATGCCTGGAGACAGGCAAAAAACTGTCCATTTAGCATCTCATTATACAGCATTTCCATGATAGCAGAAGTTGTCCATTCTAGGAGACTCATTTCTAGGGAGCTAGAATTTCTGCTAGGAGCTATTGGCCTGACCCTTCACTGGAAATACATCAATTTAGACAGCTGAGGACTTAGCCTTCAATTCTCATGCAGGGAATGCTGCTGCTGTCCTCTGTGCTGCAGAGATGGGACAAAGTAGAAGGCTACAGAGACAGAACTTTTCTGAAATCCAAATAAAAGTGCTGGTTCTATTCAGGTTTAGAGGGAAGGTTCACAGGAGTTTGTATTTTTTCTCCAGCTGGTTCACCATCTATTTTAGATGGAACTGTTTGATCTCTCTCTGCTTTGTGTTTCTTTCAGTTTCCCAAACAATAGGAGGAAGCACTCCTGTTACGTATGCTTGGGCCCCAACCAACCTTTTCCCAGCTGGAAAAATCACTCCATGTATTAGAGATTATTTTCCAGCTGTAATTATAAGATTCCCAGTTCCCTTATGCATTTTGTAAGGTAGGTACAAGCTGTCTTAAGAGGAACAATAGGACATTCCTGAGTGCTTAAGCAACTGCTGTTTCCCCACCATCACCCCCTCTAAAACTGGAGGAGGCTTAAGCACATTTGAGCTGTTGCGCTGAAGGTTACTGAGACCTCAGCTGAAAAAACATACAGGGAGGTGCACAGCTCCATGTAATGCTCCTGCTTTGGTGACTAAGATACCCAGGCTCTTCCTGTCACCTGATTACATACACAAACATTCCAAGTTCACCAGACTAGCTGGGAGGACTTGCACAGGGAATATCTGTGCAAAGGGTAGCTGGCAGAACTGTCAGATGGACATGCACAACACAGTTTAGCTCAGAGGCCAGGCTACAACCAGCCTGGTAGACAAACTTGCCCAAGGGAGAAGTATGGATCACTTAATAGAAATAAGACGTCATATTTGACCCAAATATTCATCTACAGCAACAAGCAGGTCCCACCCATAAGCACACATTCAGCAAACTTCATCTCTTCCTCTGAAAAAAAAACATCCAGCTCATCCCGACTGTCCCATCCCAACACACATCAAGTACAATATGGTCTGTCCCACTGGAAGAAAGGTGGGAAAGCAGACAAAAGAGAACATTAATGCTGACTGCAATGCTTAGGAAGGAGCAGAAAGACAAATAATTAGGCTATAGAACGGCTCTGGCTAATTGTCATCATCCCCTTGCCCTAATGGGGAGAAGTGCCTTATTTTAGGGACCCTAATGTTTCCATGATTCTTACACAGGTAACATCCAGCTGGAATCCTAGAGCATCTGGGCACTAAGGAAGCAAATGCTGCTACTAGCCAGGACCAGCATATGCAACAGAAATAAGGTAAGGAGTGGTCTTTTCCAGGCAGCAACAATGAGAGGTAAACTTTCTACTACCTCCTCCCAACTCTAAGTGAAAATCTCCCACAGCATTCTCTCACCTATACAACTGTGGGCAGGACCTCTTCAGAGCAGCAGAGGACAGCCCCAGCTTGCTCTGGTTTGTCAACCGAGTCTTCCTCATAAGATCCCTCATTCTCCTCCAAGCATGGCTCTCACCCTAGGGAGCAAAAAGAAACCACAACTTAAAGGACCAGAGGCAAGTTACTGGCAGACTTCATCTGGTCAACATACGACACTTTGGGGTACTCCAGGGTGGTGGGAAAAGGGAAGTTTCTTTATTTTAGACAGATTGGGGTCAGGGCTCACAAAAGAATTTTTAACACTGTAATGATGCCCAGCAGCCAGCCTGTAGCTGTATAGGACACAAGGAGACAACATGGATGAACTCTGAGTAATAACATCTTTTTTTGTATCTTGTTTGGAAACATTTCTCTGCCTAGGACTCTGCTGTTCTTTCTGACTTAGGATTTCAGAGAGTGAGGGCACCTCACTGGTGAAGCTGAGTAGCTGCCTAAGGACACGTTTTATCCTATTGTTATGCTGTGTTAAAGGAGAAGATTGGTTTGGTTTCCTACCTACTCACATGCATGCAGGGGGCCTATACAAAAAACCCAAAAAAGCAGTTTGACTTTCTTATCCATACTATTAGGCCAGGTGCATTGGTATCAGCCTTTTTTAAGGTGGTAGCTTTTGTGGACCATGAATTAGAAGAGATCAAGCCTTTGTTTCTGGGTCAGTCAGCAAGCCACAGCTATTGGGCCCTTACATTTGAAATGCTAATAGAGATTATCAGGAGGTCAGGGAGTCTCAGGAGGCCATCTCTAATCTTTGTTCTCTCCAGGGCTGGACCTGTGAACTAAATGGAGCTATGAAACAAAAAAATATAATAGTTTTTTGGTTTGTTTTTTTGTTGTTTTTTTTTTCTGATAATCTTTTAAATTTCCTAAAGTGATGAATGGAAAACCTGGGGAAGAGAACAAAAATTATCATATCCCAGAACTAGTGTAATGTTGAGAAATTATTCCCACTTCAGTGAATTTCTCAAACCATTTTCACGTTTCTGACATTGTTCTGCCCTGTCCCGAGCTTCCTCCTCACTGTAGCTGGTGCTGCTGTGCCACCAGCAGAGCCATTACTACAGGAGTTGTGGCCACATTGAGTACAACCTGGCACCTGACCAGCCACACTTACTAGCCCCAGCAATGCTTGTTGCAACAGTTCTTGGGAATCTGCAGTTTTCAGTTCAAAACTTCAGATGAGGTCAAGGCTCAGCTGAGAACTGCAACACCTGATTCAGTGCTATTGGGTTAATTGCCTGTAAGCAAGACCGTTTACTCCTGGAAACAGCAAACCTCAGTGTTTACTGCTAGGATTAATGTGTGCTGTGGAAGGGTTTTGAGGCCTCAGCAGTTAGTCCCTCGTTGTGCCGGTGTTGTCTCAGACAAGCAAGCACTGCTGATACCACAGAAAGCCTGAGCAGCTGATGCTCCTGTCTGTCCATGAGAGTAAACTTTGGGGGTGAGTAAACCTCTTTTGTTCATACAATGCTGTGCACTATGTGGGCTTACTCTCTGAATATGTAGACACAAATTGAATGTATTCTGCAAAGGCAGTACATACCGAGATATTCTTGCTGACGTCCAGAGCCTAAAAACAAAAGGCAAATACACTGATAAAGAACAAGACAGTGAGACCATCTCCTAATGTTTGCAACAGACTAGCTCTGTTCTCAGCTCTGCTCTGAAATGTAACCATAGCCTTGGTGAGTCATTTATCTCTTTTTAGACTCAGTCCCTCACATGTGTGATAATTCCTTCTTTTTCCTTCCACCTCTCGCCTCTCTGTAGCCTGGGGATGAGTGTAACCGACAGAATTCCCATATGGTACCTGCGCTGTAGGAATTAATGGGGCATTTCATGTTCAGGGTACAAAATCCAATACTAAGTGACTATATTAAGGTGTGATGTAACAAGAGAGGATGAGGATTCAGTTTAAAGAGCATGGATCTTGCTTCTACTGTCCTGTGAAGTCATCAGAACTTCCAACATGCTTAAAATACTCCGGAAGCTGATTGGACACAAGGCAGAGCATGGGGCACCTTCCAGGCCTCAGCCATAATTTGAGTTCTGAAGTTCATTGAAGTGTTTGTGACCTATTTGCAACTTAAGGGTGGAAAGTTCATGAGGTCTTTCCCATGAGAGACCTACTCCTTCTTCTTTCCTGTTTGCAAGGCTGGGAATACTCTGATTAGAGTCTCTGCTCTGGCATTTCAGCACTTCTGAACCCCACCGGAACATGAAAGTGCTGAGGCAGACACAAACAATGGGAAAGAAAGGGAGAGGAAAGCATTCATCATCCTCCCTGGGACTTCAGTGACACAGATTTGCTGAAACACATTCCCCAGAACATGCTTTAAGGACTGGAGCTAATTATATTGATATGCTGCCAGTCTGGTAATAAGTGTGGCCAGCTAAGGATTGATCCACTAAAATTTTTACTAGTGGTAATGAATGTTTGGTTTAATCTCACTAGCATCAGTAGTGGAGATATGACAGAGTCCACACAGTAAGTTATTAAGTGTTGGTGAGTAAACTCCATACTGCTGTTTGCTCCTCTCCCCTACATCAGTGATCCATTTGTGCCTTTCTTGGCATAAAGACATAGTCCTTCTTATTAAGGTTGGGAGCAGAGAGACACAGACTCCCCCTGACCCTCGCTGGCTCAGCTCCACTCGACAGCAGACAAGGTTGGCTTGCTTTCCTGTAACCTCACTCTGATCTGCCTGAGCAGAACACTGCTTCTCCCACAGATCCTACTCAAAATCAGGTTCCAAGTTTATCACTCACCTTTCTCACCACAGGGTCCTTTGACAGAAAAGTGTGTCCCTCAGCCATACTCCCAACTTCTCTGAACTCATTCTCCTTGTTGTTCCTATTGTTTGATGACTTCCTGAGCCCCACCATCAGCTGGCTCTTTCCTGATTCCAGGTATCTCTCACTTCCTGCAATGAAATGCAAACACTTATTTCTTAGCAGTGTCCTGCTAGGATGGCCTCTGGGCAGTGCTGGCAGCAAGTTATGACTTCAGATGGGATGAGAACCATAAGGACATAAAGACGGGATAAAACCCCATGTGATCCCAAAGGCTCTGACCCAATCCTGCAACGAAGTTGCTCTGTGTTTCACCAGGTATTAGAAACAACTTGAAATCCAAGGTTTGAAATAAACTGTCTCATTTTATTTTTTATTATTTATTTTGAAATAATCAGCCTCATTTAGTGAGCTGGTTCACATCTAACAGATCTTTCATCTGTTTTTATCATCAGTAGGCTGAGCTCAGTGTTTCTCAGCCTTCTGGAAAGTTGGTCTCTGGATCCAAAGTTTGCAGCTGGGGCTTATTTCCACTTGGTCTATAGAATAAGTCATCCTCCAGGAATGTGTTCTGTGCCTACTTGGGAGGGTTGAAGACTAACAACAGGCATAAGGCTTTCCATCATAGATCAAATCCTACCTTGCCTGTGTAGAGGGGGACTCCATTAATGGTCCCATTCAGGCATGCTAGGTTTCCAAAAGACCTATTTTATAATTCATTTGTCCTAATATTTACAGCCACAGCTGAAAAGCAAAATCTCCCAATTCACACACATGAAGCAGCCAGTGTTAAAATCCTAGGCATAGACAGAGCATTTAAAATTCCTTCTCTTGGATTTCGGCTAGAGTTTAATTCTGCTAAAACTGTGCTCTGTTCCCAACCGTCTTTCCCAAGGAAAAGAAAGTGGCTGGTCAGTTTGTTTGACCAAGTAGTGGAAAATGGGAGGGCAGGTTAGAAGTATTTGAACTCACCATTGCAGCTGCTCAGCTTCTCGATATTTGCTCCTATTTCTGGGATGATGGAAAGATCAGAAGGGTTTCCAGTCTGAACCAAGAGGCTGTGAGGTCTGCTCCTCCCAGCAAAACTTGTTTTCATGTCTTGGTATGAGTTAAGGAAGATACTGGCAGCTCCACAGGAGCAATGCTGCAGAAGGTATTCCTGCACCAGACAAAAAGAAAGTATGCAGGCTCTCAGGCTGCAACAGCCCAAGGTAATGGGGGATGCAACACTACAGAGAAACTGTAAACAGTCCAGCCCAGGGACATCCATCCTAAGACCCACCAGAACCTAAGACAAATTATTTAATTCTCTAAAAGGCTGAACAGCCTGTAGTTAGTAATACAGAGCTTTCATGGCTTCATTAGCATTTAACTTAAATTGCCTGATACTCAGCATCTTTTCATTTTGTTTCCCAGAAGGAATTGAATACAAGTTTCTAAACAGAGAGCTGCTCAGCTAAGACATTAGTGTAAATAAACCGATCAGTTATAACAATGACTCATATTTTATTTTATTTTAAGATGTTATTTGTTTTGGAGCATGCACAGACAATTGTATCTTGTCTTTTTATTGATAGGATGCCACAGTTTTCTTGTGTGTTACTAGCCAGATTGACTGTATGTGGTACTTCAGTCAGTGTACTTCTGCTGTTGCTGGTGGAGTGAGGAAGGGGAGATATTCTACCTTGCACAACAATATTGCAGAAGAGTTTAGTAGGGTAGGAAGGAAGGAGAGCTTTATGATGCTGAAGCAGAAAGGGAACCAAATAGTTTACTGGTGTTGGAACCAGGACAGACCAACACCAGTTTAGAACCTCTGGAGACCCCCAAGCAAATGACAGTTTCAATGTCACTTCTCATCTGGATATGTTGTCACAGCAGTGTGGCACTTTCCCTTACCTATACCTTTGGAAGATGCTCAGCAAGTCTGATGAAAGATATTGGGTTTGGCCCATGGTGTTGTAGATTTCCCCATACAGCAAAGAATGTGGAGCAGCAGTGTTCCCTTTATGTCCCAGGATCAAAGCCATAATTTCAGTGGTGATGTCTGTGCACCTCTCAAGAACAGCATTGGTTATCTACAGTCCTCATGAGCAGCTCTTAATATCATGCTAACTCCATGTTTTGGGGGATTGTGACTTCCCTAACCATGTCTGGGACATGGAAACCTTTCCATGCTCATAGTCTACATGGAGAGTGAATGTGGTTTGGGGGTCTTTGGAGCCCTCCAAATTGTGCATGGCAATCTTCAAGTTTCATGGCAAATGGGGTAGCATTTCCTCTTCTGTTCAAAGGAGCTATGACTGAAGAACAAAATGATGGAGAGCTGCTCAAATACAGGAGATGCAGGCACCACAGGATACCTGAGAGCATCCAGTTTTGTAGATCATGCTGCAAGCACTGGATGTTACATCTAAGGATCCAATTCCCCACTGAACAGTATGAGACAAATACATCTGAGAAGACACTGCTGAGAGGCCTTCAGAAGTACCAAAGAGATCAAAGTTTCAAATATTTAAATGAAAGCACAGTGTCTTTCATTTCAGTGGGAGCTGGGGAGGGGGCATGTACACCAGATGAGTTTGCAGCTTGGAAGAGTTACTTTGAGCAATGACTCACAGTTGTAAAGCTTCAGGAAATGTGTTAGCAATTCCCAGGCTCTATGTAGGAGGCTGCATTCCTTTGAGTGTGAGAGATGGGTACATGGAAATGACAAGCTACTCTGCTCTGCAACCTGACTCAGAACTTGGCTTTGGCTCTGAGGAGGAGTCAGTCACCTACTGCAGATCAGTCCCAGCAGGTGGGAGAGCAGAACCAGGGAAACAATGACACTATCAGGAGAATAAAAGACTCACCACAGCACAGCTGGGAAGAAATAGCTGAATGTGATAAACCCTTTCTGTTCCTTTGAAGAGTGTTAAAATAAACAAAAAGGCAGGGGAGGAGAAAAGATGGAAATCTGGTGTGATGACTGAAGAAGAGGTGGGGTAGAACTTAATAAAATATGCAGGGCCTAAAAAATGCTGGTGGAAATGCTAGGAAGACCCTGAAATTATTTGCAAATTTCAGTCAAATTTTCCAGCTAGTTCTGGCTGAATAAAATGACAAATGGGAACACTGAAAGCATTTCATGTCAGAGATTCTTCATCTGGCAGCTCAGGAGCACAGGAAGAGGAAAAAAAGCATGGAGCTGGGTCGTGGTATGGCTGTTTCTCTTTTCCCTTGCATCTGTTTTGTGAAAAATTCTGGGATTTTGACAGTTTGAAACCAGAAGGTTTCAAATTAAAGATCTTATAATTCAAAACACAATTGCTAAAGAACCCAGTGGATTTTGTTTTGATAGTATTGAGGAGAGGAGATGTGTTCCTGTGAAGTTTACAACTGTAGAGAATAAAAAGTTACTGACTTAGAGCAGGCCGTTGCATGAGGTGACAAGTGTGCTTTTTAACTCAACAGAAGCTGGCACATTTGGGAAACAAAATTGAATAAGAACAGAAACCCAAGCCCAGACTGAGGAAACTAAACCCATTGTGGTGGGTGAGGCTTCCCTGAAGACCACAGAACCCAGCCTAGGTGGGTGTTAGATGTGGTAAATTGCCATCTTCCCACAAGCAGAACTTTCTGTTTAAACCTAGTTTATTATTTAAGATGTATTATTCTACTGCTCAATGGAAGATACTATATTGTCTGCTTACCTCTTTTATCTGACTCATCTTCTGCTCCTTCTGCAAGCTGCACACTTGTTTTTGGAGACGCAAGTTGTGCTCCTGAAGCTGCCCAATCTTCTCAATCAGTTGGCAGATGTGTTCTAGGTATCCCAGACCAGATCCTAGGTCTTTGCTGTTACTTTGGTTCACCTGCAATGATAAAGCATCTTGGAACATGGAGTAACAGAGCAATTCTTACTAGTAGCTCAGAGCCCTGCACACTCCTTACAGTCATGTCCTGTGATAAAGTCAGGCTTCCTCTTGCAAAAGGGGATTTGCTCTTGCCACAGATTTGAGCTACAACATCACTTGCTGAAGTTCTTTCCTGGATTATTCAGCAATTTCCACTGTCAGAGGGATTCTTCTGACAGATCGCAGGCTGATGCAGAGGAAAACCTCATGACAGGCTGTTTCTAGTACCACCTCTCAGGCTAATTTTTGTCTTTTACTGGCCACAGAAGCCTTACAAACAAATATGGTATGCTATGGATGGCTGGGGCTAGTATGGCTCACTTAGCCCACAATCCTCAGTATGAGTAGCACTTATGTGTACTGAAGCTGGGCTTGGCTCCTACCCAAAGGCACATATCTGCAGGTTGCATTGATTTGCTGAGTTGTGACTAACTTGGGGGTGCACTTTGTCTGCTGTACTCTGGCTTTCATCACTGGTGTGTCTATGAGAGAAACAGACTTGAATCAAGCTGCCAAAGTGAAAGAACATCTTTCCACTAGTCTCTAGTAGATCCCAGCTTACATCCCTGCTGCTCCTTTCTCGGTCTTGAAGAGATGCCTGAAGAAAGTTTATAGGATCAACTTTGCTGTGTGGCTGTGGAAGGATAATCTCTACCACCAATTTCTCTTCACCCAGGACCTGTCAAGAGTCTCACTGCTGCTCAGCCAAGGGCAGTGCTGGAGACAGAGTAATCCTATGGCAGAAGAAAAACGATGATGCTTCCCAGCCTCCTGCTCTGCACCTCACCATTTCTGGTGCCAGGACTTCCCCATGCACAGCGAGTGTCCTCCCCTGTGCCATGGTCAGACTGTGTCGAACGTGCTGTTAACAAACACACTCAGGGACTCACTTCCACCTTGGCACTGCCTGCTGATATGTGTGTGATATCAGTGAGTAAAATAAGCCTCAATCTTTACAAAAGCCGTGCTCTAAGTTTATCTTACTTCAAAAAATAAGTTCCCTCTACAAAAGCAGGAAGCTTACTCTGTCTCCTTTCCCACAACAATCTACATTTTTGGGGAAATGCCAACCCTGGGACTCTTCCTGTCTTTTCATTATGTCAGAAAGCTCATGGTGTGTTCAAAAATAATCAACATTAGGATTTACTTCTTTTTAAACAAATGATGATACGTTATTTATAAACAGGTATTATTAAATCCAGATGCTTTTGTGTCTGAAGTTGGGACAGAGGTTGTTGACTCCAATTAAAGCGGTCATTCATTTCATGACTTTTATTTTCCTCTCAGGCAGAGTCTGCAAGAAATGGTGGCAAGACAAAAGTTACTCAGCTGTTAAACTGAGTATTTACTCTGGCTGT
Organism: Anthoscopus minutus; assembly: GCA_013399455.1. Classification (NCBI taxonomy): domain Eukaryota; kingdom Metazoa; phylum Chordata; class Aves; order Passeriformes; family Paridae; genus Anthoscopus; species Anthoscopus minutus. The sequence continues at coordinate 150,033 of VWYI01020938.1, read as the reverse complement.
GCAATGGGAAGGGGCACAGCCCCAAACAAAGCCTGCTTGGTATCTGGTGGAAAAAGCTTGAATCAAAAGCACTACAACCAACATATCTAAAAGCAGCTAGGAATTTGGGGTGCCCAGCTTCAGAAGCACAATTTTCAGAAAGTACATGGATACTTCTGAAAATTTGGCCATTTTGAGCTATCCCAAAATGGACAATCATTTTTTGTACACTGTTCCAGTGGATAGTCAGAAGTTCCTTATTATCCCTGAAAATATAGGTTTTTCTGCCACACTGTACCCTCTTTTTGGACATCTAGTAACTCCCCTTCCTACCAGTATGCTACTGCATGAGTGCTGGCATGTCTGTACTGCCCTAAGGAGACACTGAGCCAAATCCAACCCTTTATAGCTGTGAAAACACAAGGGAAGGCTACAAGAGACAGATGAGGTCTTAGAGAATAGGATGAAGTAAAACATTTGGCTCTACCTTAGATTGGAGAGAAAGAATGAGGCATTTGACCGTGACCTCTTTCACTCAGAGACCCTCTTTTTGCTCCATATTTGTCCTCTGCTTAATGTTGTATAGTCCTGCTTCATGTCTGTGACTTCTGGGTTTGTAGGGCAATATGGGCAGGGGAAGGAAAAGAGGTCCTGGTTTTCCATGCGCTGTGTCTGAAGGGCTGAAGGCACTGGAAAGCAAAGGTGTGTTTGGGATGGGCATGGGAAAAACCTGGCTTTTAGCAAAAATTAGAGAGAATATCTAACTCCTGAGAGTAAAGACAGATGTCCAGAAAATGAGAAGGAAAGGGTGTAGAGTAGTTGCTCCAGGCTTTGGGGTAAGGTGGATCTACCTCTGTAGAGGATCTAAACCAGACTGAAGGTTAGACTCCATATGCTGAAGATCCCTGTTCCACAGCCAGCCTTCAGAGGCTGATTGAGGCAGTTTGGTCTATTTAATAGCAAATTAATCTGCATTTTATTGAAGTGATCTCAGAAAGCACAAATCAGGTAGAGCCTCCAGTGCTCACGCATTTCTGCAGGACCAGCTTCCTCTGTGGTCAGAATGCAGTGGTAAAAGTTTTAGGGCTGTGCTTCAACCTGCCACAGGGCTGGTTAGCATTGGGATTGCTCAGATATGGGAGGTGTTCTATACAGAATATTTGTGTAATTTAGCTTGTTGCCCCCAAAACAATTGCAGAGAGAGAGTCTCTCTAGGAACCCTTTCAAAGACTTTTTTTTTCTTCATAGACTGGAAGGAAATACCTAAAGACCCCTAGCTATTTTTTGGTGATGTCAAGTGCAGCATAGACTCTGGTCTGTCATGTTCTGGTCTAAATATTTTCCTCTCAGCATCTTTGAGACAGATTTATGCAAGTAGTGAAGAGTCAGCAACCACAGGAGAACGGCAAACATTTTCCAAAATGTCTCTTCCATTCTCGGTCCTCCCAGCTGAAGCTTCATGACTGAAATTTGTCCTACTCTCCACATGGTAATTGTCAAATAGTGTTGGAACAAAAGCTGTGTGCCCATTTTTGAGATGATGAAGCCTATGAAGAAGGAAAAATATCATGTCTACTTTTCTGTAAGGTGAAGATGTGGAAGATTTATTAATCAAATGGTTAAAGCTCCTTGGGAAGGTAAGAACTTAATGTATAAATATGTGCCAGATTTTACTTTTAAGGCACGAGACTGAGACAGACCCTCATCTGGAAGGAACCAAGTAAAAGGCTCCCATCTGTGCTATGCTGAGTTACTCACATTATTATTTCTTGATCCTGAGGAGTTAAGGTATGCTGTTTTGACTGTACACCTGTGTAACCAAAGAGGGATCTCTGCCCTTGTCAGTGCTCACCTGACTAAGTTTTGGGCATGTATGTGCATCACTGGCAGTAAACCATGACAATTGTGCTGGCCCACAGATTTCTTAGGAAGCTTAAAAATACAGGATTGGCATCTGCACTGGGAATTTTGGCTTATCTAGAGCCCTCTAGTCAATATTTTGACTGGTGGAAATCACATCTTTTCCTCTGCTGCTACCCAGCTCACAGACGTGGGAGCTTGTTCCCTTGTCTCTGGGGAACATTGTGCTCACTGCAGCATCTGATCACTACAAAGATTTGAAGTTCAGTGGGAGCTGCAAGAATGAAAATTGCTTTCTTATCCAACTGATGTATAATCAAAATCTGCATGTCTGATCATCTGGCCAGTACTTTGTCTAGCCTCATTTCAGCCATTTTCTGTTACTTGGATGCATGTGATGTGCTTATCTACAATTGGGCTCAATGGAGAACTGTCCTGGGCTGGACCTAGCTGCAGGAGCTGAAGATGATGGGCAGTTTGCAGGGGAACCTTTTCTTCATTCGGACAAATGCTCACTGATGTATCTTGCATTGCCTTAGGTTTCTGTGCTTCACACAATGCTCTTCACTTTTCTTGGGTTATACTATGCTCCATCCTGCCATACATCCCTCGCTGTGTGCTCTTGCCATGTGAGCATGGCCAGCACAGGCAGCACAGTCACTGCCCCACCTGACGGGGAACTTGATTACAAACCTCCCATCCCAGACCCACAGCAACCAATGAGTGACGCCATAGGCTGAGCGGGAAGCATTTGTCACTGGAAGCTGACAGCACCGAAAGGCTTGTGAATAACAGGAAAGAGAGGGACCGTGCTGTGTATTTCTGATGGCTCCACCCTGCTGTCCAGGAGGGGCTGTGCTTGCTGATAGCTTCTGGTTTCCTCTGAGAGGCACGCACAGGCTAAGGGGGCTGACCATCACAGGTAGCCTGAACCTTCCGCTGAACTGTACCACTCTGTAGAGAAACATTTTGACTGCTTTGGCCCAGATAAATAACACTGTATGAATAATGGTTTTGGTTTTTTTTCATTTAATGATGACAGTGATTCCATCCTTTTTCTTCTTCTAGGAATATGGGCTGGGCTGACTCAAATGTAAACTTTATGGAGTGTGAGGAAGTGTTTGTAAAGTAAAAGCATCAAAAGCTATGTATTTTCAAACTTCAAGCTTAAAAGGAAATGCTTTTATTTAGGCTTCAAAGTTCTTTCTCTTGTTTGATGGCTTCCATTTTCTTTCATCTTTCAAAATGTAGGCAAATTTCAAAATAACGACAGTTCAAAACAAAAGATCAGAAAGCTTTGTTTAAAAATGCCAGACTGAAATGATTTGATGTATGTTTTCAGCCAAACCCATTCACCATCTGAATCCAAATGGTCAAAACATTTGGTCATTTCCAGTCTCTCTTTTTCAGCATTTTCCTTCCTGTTCTCTTGGAAGTGGCCTCAGCAGTGAGGGATGGTCAGGAGGGCCAACTTCAAGAGACAACTTCATCCAGAGACTGAATCCTTGTTTGGCTTGTGGTGTGGCAGTAAGCACAGCTGGCACTACCACAGGCAGCTGGGCTGGGGAAACTCAACTGCTCTTCTGTTACTTGAAAGTTCCCAAAACCATCAACAGAATTGAGGAAGATGGTGTCACCTATAATTAAATAATGCTCTCACTGAGCATTAATTATAAGCCACTGTAAGCACTCTTGCATTTCTATCAACATTAATTTAATGCAGCAGGAATTTATTTGAAGGAACAATTTGGTTTGCCATGTTCTTGCCAAGCAGAGTGGCCTGTGCTGGACTGCTTTCTTTCAGACAGCACTGACTCATTTCCAGGGGCATCTGAGTCCCTCAGAAGACAATAGGCCATAGCAGAGATTGCTTTCTAGTTATCATTTTGTGTCTTGGACAGGTTACAGGCAAATGTGAAAACCACAGAGTAAGCCTGGAGCAGAGGCTCAGACAAGATGAACCAAGATGCATCTGTCAGCTATATGGTCAGATGATCATCTGGACCTCACCTCTGAACAGGTCTCTGTTGGATGACAGCAAGGACAGGTCAGCCTGGTGTAAGTTTGTTGAGGGCAGAAGGCTCTGCACCTGCCAGAGACTGTCCTGGTGCTTTGAGGCATACAAGAAAGCAGCTGCTTTCTTGTCTCAGTCAACTTCAGTGCTACCTGGCATCCCAGCAGTTTGGGGAGTGCTGCTCTTGAGAAACAGCAGCCTGAAGGTGTGCTGTGAAGAGGGGCAAACTTCCCCAGCATCTAGGTCACAGCTGTATTTACACAGCTCAAAAAACAAAGAAAAGTGCTCTAGGGCACAGAGCTTTAGCACTCAGCCAGTGAGGATATTACAAAGGAGGGGAGATAAGCCACCAAGAGCTTCATTTCCTCTTCGGGTTCTTTCTAATTTATTCTCTTGTTTATTTAAATGCTTTGCTTTGGGAAACTGAGGCTCTATTTCACCAAGGATTTAAAGGAATTTCACGGGCATATGGAGCTGTCAGACAAGACCAAATCTGGCCGCAAACTCTCCAGAGTGCAACAGAGAATTTAGGTAACTTTTTATGAAGTCTCCTTATGGTCAGATTCTGCTGCTCTCATCCTTCCTTGAGCTCTCTGCCAAATGGACAGGTCTGTTTGGGATCTGTGCAAAATAGACATCTGCTGTGTGTGAGAGCTCTGGGGAGGAAAACACTGCTCAGATGGATCATGTACTGCCTTGATATGCAATGTTTACAGAGATGAGACATCTCTGACCTTCCTAGCTGGTCAAGAGGGTTTGGCATGCTGGAGAAGAAGTCCACTGTCTGATTGCTCAGCAAGATCAGGGTTAAATTATTTGCAGAGCACACATCATTTGTTACTTGGCTTCCTCCCACCCATCTCCAATTCCAATTAATCACTATTACCACAATGAATGCCCCTCCAAAAATCACAGCTAGGCACCATTTGATGCTTTTTTGTGTTTGTGACCCTCTTCACCTAGTCTGCCTTCTCTTTTCCCTTTGCCCATGGGGCTCTTTGGTCTGTCTCTCTGTGAAGAAGCAGCTCCCCACTGAGATCTTCGCTTTGCTGTCTCCTGGAGCCCACTGCAGTGTGCAGGCAAGGCAGCAATGTGTCCATACTGCAGCAGCATGAGGCTTCAGGCAAAGAACTGGGAGGAGAGCTCACCAGCACCTGCCATGGGAAAAGGTGTACAGAAGGCCTTTTTATTCTCCTGTCAGTGTCACAGGGTACCCAGCAAGGGGAAAGAGAGGGAATATGGAGTGGGACAACCTGCTGAAATTAGGTCTTTGCAGTTTGGTCTGTCACAGCTACACTGGCAAGTTAAAATGGCATCTCCAACTCCAGCCCCACAAAAATCTGAATTGGTGAATTAGCTCCCTGCTCACGCATTATTTGAGACAGTTGACTCAACATGACACAAAAGGCCTGGACAGAAATTAATTAACCCTTAGACAAGTTCTTTACAAATTTCAGTGCCCCAAAAGCAAGTCAGCCATTTCCAGAGACAGGAATAACCTAGTCTTGAAAATAAACCTATGTTCTGACCCCCACCCCATGTATCAGAGGATAATTACTAACTCCATAATCTTCATTTTGAGACCAGAATCAAGTCCATCCTCTCATCTAGGGCTTTTAGAAACACCAGATCTCAATGAGTCATTTGGCATCCTTACCCAGACCTGTTATTTATTAATTAATTCAGAATTTTACTGGTATGAAAACAAATCATAAAAACCAATTACCATTTTTTAGTGCTTACAAGTTTCAGGGGAGATATTCTCAACTCACTCAGATGTGTCCAGTTTGTGACAAATAGGACTTGAACACTGACTGGCATGTTTGGACAGGCCTAGATTTAAGATCCAGTTTAGGTGTTTCTCACCTCACTTAGTCTGCAGCATTCATCCATGTATTCATCCAGGCTGTCACTTGTGGGGTACTTCTTCAGCTGATGTTCATGCATCTGAAGGTCTTGCATGCTGCAAAAATTCTCTGGGAAATTGTCAGCAATTGTCTTTGGCTCTTCTATGGGACCTGAAGTGGAAAGAGTTCTTTCCCTGCAAAGGTCCATCTCTGGGGTAGGTTCCTTTTCTGGAGACTGCTTGTCACCCTGGTCAAAATGTTCATCAGGATTTTCTTCCTGGGGGACATTGAAATCTTCAAGCGAAGCTGTAGGATACTGCACAGCATCTGCCTCCTGACTGTAGTAATCAGTTTGCTTTTTGCTCTCTGGATCTTGGAGGCTAACTTTTCTGGTATGTTCTTTACATGTTCTCATTAACTGATGGTCAATTTCTGGAGAAGAAGAGGTGCTAAGCACACCTGAGTCACAAAATGAGTCTCTGCTGTGAAGCACAAAGCTCTTCTCTGAGCCCGTTGGCGTTGATGGAGAATTAGCACCACTTGGCAACTCAACCCCCGAGTCCTCAGATTCAAATTTGGAGAATCTGTGAAGCCGGCACCTGGATTCGAAGGCACTGAGGTCAGGCAGGGTGGCTACGCAGTCCGTGCTTGCCAGGCCATCCGCATAGTCTGGATCTGCTGATGTGGCTGCTGCATCTGGACTCCCCAGGCAGCCTGGTGGGAGGCTGGCACCGGGAAGATGGGACTCTTCTGTGCAGGCTGTGTCAGCTGGAGCCTCTGGGATTAACCCTGGGTTTTGAATTCCTTCATTGCTCAGTATCTTCATGTGTGTTAACACGACTTTGTCCTCAGCCGGTGGGCTCTTCTTACCTGCTGAAAAGAAAACAAGTAGAAGGTCACAGGAGACTACAAAACTCAATGTCTAATACATCCCCTGAGGGATGTGGAATGTAAAACTGCCTATACCAAGGTGGCAGAGTGGGACAGCCTTAATTAGTTTTCTTGAGCTATATGAAGCTTTCTTGTAGGCTTTGCTGCAACAAAAGCCTTGTGTTCCATAGCCTCAGAGTCCTCCGGGGGGCTCATAAAAGCACAATTCTGATTTAATAGGTAGAAAACAACATATGTAGGCAGGTGACTTTTTAGTAACTATCTGCATATAAATGAAGAGATGTTCTTTTAGCCTGATAGACATATATTTAAGGCTCAAGTATTTTTTCCTATTAAATGTATTCTGAACCAGCAGAAAAAATGAGTAAAATTAAATCAGTCTTCTCACAGGCTTAAGTGAGTTTTGGGTTGCAATAAGCAATTTACAAATTCTTTGGTATTCTCTGCAGTATTCTCTGCCCACATACAGGTCACAAAAATCAAGTTCTGGTAAGAAAAGCAAACATAAAAAAAAGCACTGTTGATCATTTTCACTTCCTGTATGGTTTTAGCTATGAAGTAAGATCTTTAAGTGAACTCCTATCTTATTTGTAAAGACAAAAGAGATGAGGCAGCCTTGTTCAAGAGCTTTTGCACATGGACAAAGAAGACTTGTTTTCAAGCCACAATTATTTTACATAGTAATGTGATAGAACAGTCTCTAGATGTAAGGCTCAACTTCAAAAGTCAAACTTCTGGATCACGATGTGATCAGTGAGAAAGTTCTGCATCTACCTTTTAGCAGACTGCAAATCTCAGCTTCAAATATGTATGTTTGTGGAACTTGGAACCAAGAATTGATGCAGAACAAAACTTCAGTTTCTCTAGTATCTTTTCTCTTAGTGTCCAACCCAGAGTGCTTCTGAGAGCTACAATGCCTACACTTTTCTGGATGTCTTACTTTCTACTTCATTCCCTTCTCCTCTTTCTTTTTGCCTGAATCAGACCAGAAGCAGCTTCACAAACTTATCCCCAGTAACAGAAATGTCCCTAGGTAGGCAGGAAAGCCTGGGATCCACCCCACCAGCAGAGGATCAGAGAGAGCTCTGCCATGCAGTTCTCCTTCCTGGTAACCCAGAAAGCTCCCTGTTTCAGAAATAACCCATCTTCCAGCTTTACCTTCTCCAGCTTGCTTTCTGCACTGTACTTAGACAAGGGAGACTTTTACTCATTAAAGCCTAGTTAACTCTTACGTGGATCATTTTCTACTTTATTTGAATTCCTTTCATTTCATCTTGAGAATTTCCTGGGATACCACTGAAACATGCCCTTTGCTGTTCATAGACACCCACTGATTTAATATTTTATGCTGGATTTTCATAAAGGGCAGTCAATGATAAATAATCTGATGGGCTTTTTGTAGCATGTAGTGCTAATGCCCCTTGTATAAGACTTGTTTATCATATACAGCATTGCACTGCCTCCCTTAGCAGGATTCACAGGCATCTTCCCAGTGCAAAGAGCCATGTTTGGGATAGTCAGTGCCAGACCTCAGCAATACACCACCAGGATGTTGCTGTGGTGGAGGACAAGAAAAAGACATTACCCAGGAAAGCTCATCAGGAGCTGCCTGTGCTGGACTCTGTTATTCTTCCACTTTTGGGATATGCAGAGACCCTGAACTGAGGACAAGGAATAGGATGACTGGTTTGCAGCTTCACCTGCAGCAAAAGATCAGCTTTAAGAGTGAGCTGGGTGCCAGGTCTGGGAAGGAAGAGGTGGAACTGAGTCACTTTGATTTCAAGTCAAGAGGATCTACCTGCTCAGCTAAAAACACCTCTTGGCAGCCAGAGACAAAACTTTGCATGAAAAATACAAGGCTGACAGGCTCTTCTGATGGCATCACTACCCCAGCTGGCCAACAAAACTACTGAGAGCCAGGACAGCAGTTGCATTTCTGCATTTACTTTTAAGAACAAGCCATACAGCTGTCACTCTTACCAGGAATGCAGTGGTAGTTCTTTCCCACAGACTGATTGTTCTCACTTATTAATCATGCCATGCTTTCCTTTGACTGGAGATTCTCTCACTTCTTCCAATCTGCCCATGTTTTTTCTTGCTTAACTGGTTTCACCCTGGCCTACACAAATATTGCTTTGTCTAAAATCAGGAAGCAGCATATTAAAATGAGGTCTTGCTACATACAGGAGATGTCAGATGCTTTAGTGCATATCTTTTAGGACTACAAAAGCTGCAATGTGAACAAGAAGGTTTGGCTGAAGAAGAAAAAATAGAAAATAAGATGAAATCTTTGACCTTCTATGAGATGGCCACCTTGATGCCAACAGCTCTCTGCTCTCCCCTTACTGTGGTCACTAGAAACATGTTTCACAAAAATTGTTTGTCTTTTCTAGGCTGCAAACCACTGCTCTCAGCACTGTCAGGTCCTGCAAACCACAATGTTTGAGCATTTCTGATTTATTCTTCCAACGCTCTGTGATGAGGCAAAATGTTATTATTCCCCTACCACAGGATCAAAATAGTGGCAGAGGACAACAGGATTTTGCAACACACTTAGGCACCTCATCCTCCTTCATTTAGTAATATTTCCCTGTGGTCAGTGAGGTCATCTGTGCTAGAGCAGAAAGATCTCCAATGATTAAGGCAGTGACCTGAAACTCAAGTTATTCTTGCTGCACCTCACTGACAAAACAGTCTCTTTTCTTCCTCTCTGTAAACTGGATTATAGAATCTAAACCACGGGGCTTCCAACAAGCAGATTGTTCCTGCTACAGATCTTGAAAGAGGCATACAAATACACTCAGCTCTTTCGAGCATATTGCTAACAGACACCAGAATGGTGCAATTAAAGCTCATCTGTGCAATTGGGAAAACAAAAAAACCAAACCAAACAACAGAAAAACCCACCCACAAACAAAAAAACTGGACCCAGACCCTCAGCTGCTATAAATTAACTCGTTTCCGGGCCCTTAACAGAACTGTCTCAGCTAATTTTGGCTGAGGGCTCAGCCTGTAAGTACTTTGTTCAGCAATACCTGGGGCCCTGGGTAGAGCAAGGAAGGGAGATAACTCCTGCCTGGCACTGGAGGGAGTGTGCTGCAGGGGTATAGTTGCAAACAATCCTGCACTGGGGCTTCTTAGAGGAGGTGTGAAGAACTTGGCATTAACAATAGTAAGATGTATTTACTTGCGCTGGATGCCAGCCAGTTTTAACACTGCTGTCCCTGGGAATTCAGCCAAGATTTTTTTGTTGTGGTTGTTGTTTTTTGTTTCTTTCCCCCTGGACTGGTTTTCCACACCCGTCTGTGTTGGAGGTAAGATACCAAATGCTGTAGCTTTTAGGAAGTTAGCTGGTATGCTGGTGTGGCAGCCAGGGAAGGAGTGGAGTTTCGTGTGCTTGCTCCAGAATCAGTACAGGTTCCTGAGGCATCTTCAACATACATGCCTATGCCAAACATTGTCTTCAGGTAGCTTGTGCTACTTGCCAAGTAGCACTTTCAAAGAGCTATATGGCTCTGTAATCACTTTAGAGATATACAAGGTTTCCAGGATTGAGACATGCCTGTAACTGGTGGTAAGTGGTCATGTGTAGCCTTGGGAAGCTGGGTTTCCTGTGCCTGTAAAGCTGGAGAATCAGACTACTTCCCAACTCACAAGGAGGTGGTGACATAGAACTAGCCAATACCTGAGGGTAATTGGTAGGAGTGAAAGGAACCAATGTGTCCCACTTAAGTCTCTAGAACTTTGCTCTACATCATGTTTAAATTGCTTTCTAGGATATTTCTATGTTGCAGTTAGCATAGCCTAACAGACAAACTTAAATGTTTCAAAGGTAAATACCCTTCCATCAGCTCCTGTCCTAAGGCTTCCCTTTCTTGGGACTTTTAAGTCCAAGTTATTTTTCCAGTTGCACAATAAGTCACAGCTGCTAGGACTCAGCCTGGTGTACTAGTACGGAAGGAGAAGGAGGGCAGATACCTGAACATAAAATTACTTTCAAGCAATTTCTTTATCCCAAGTAAGTTGGATGCACAAGATGAACTCAAACTGCCCAGGAAAAACTCCTATGCATTTCCAATCCTGCTCAAGCCCAGTTCCTGCAAAAGCTTCCACCTTTATAGTAAAACAAGCCAAAGTCTATATCCAAATCCCCATGCTCCAAATCTGAAACCCATGTCTGATTTTTTTTTTTCTTTTTTGCATCTATGCCTCTGGCTCAAAGCTGTGTTTCACTGGCAATTCCTTCACCTGTTAAGCTCTGATACATTCCCGAGAAGGTCTGTGGCCTCTGATGCACTGACTTAGGTCTCATAGCACATGGTTTTCTGATGTATGCAACTAATGGAAGAACTGGTGGACAGGAAGAGGCCAGACTGGCAGTGAAATGAGTGCTGCTACTGGCAGTAGAGAGCCATACCATACCAGCACTGCCCTTTGCTGCTCTCTTCCCTTCCAGTCTCTGCCCACCTGTCTTCTCAAAATGTTCATCCTGATTTTTAGGCTAGTTGGCATGGGGAGAATCTCTGTTAAACATGGCACAACTGGAGCCAAAGCTTTGCTTGTCTCCATCTGCTGCTGTCTTACAATGGATAGCAGAGCTAGAGCCATGGCAGCCTTCTGCTGTCTCTAGAACTGCTGCAAGGTCTAGGTGCACAGTGAACCCATCCACAGTAGGTGACACTGGCAGGCTTGTGCAGGATGAACAGCCCAGAGATAGTCAGAGAATCTATTCTTCTCCCTGCTACTGTGTGCCACACATGCCACAAGACATGCAACATCCTACACACTGCAGCGCATAAGGCCAGTACCTTCCAGCTTCACTGTGCCACCAAAAATAAAGGGCATCACCAATGACGTGGGTTGCTGGAGTAGCAGGGACTTTGCACAGCTGCCCTGCAAAGGAAAATAATGTCAAACCACAGCACTCCTACCAATCTGCTTAGCCTAGAGTACAGGAGTAAGGTGCACGTGCAAAGTGCCAGAAAAGTTTTTCAGCATCCTATAGGCAACACAGCCTGCCTAGTAACTACTCCCTGGCTCCAGCTGTGCCAAGGATTAAACCCTGCCCTGCAGGATTGGTTCTGTGATGGGGCTGTGGCCTCCAAGTAACAGACTAAGAGATGATTGTCACCTTTTGAAGAATCATTAGATAGCAGTGACTAGTGCACTGGAGTCAAACTCATGACCTGGAAATATAAAGGCTGCCTCTCCCATTGAGTCCTTGCATCCCCTCATTTTCCTTCCTTCCCTTACAAAATGACTCCCTTAGTTTTGTCACTGTGCCACATTCTCTAGCACTGCTGGCAGGACGGCTCAGGTGGTATTTCCCTTTCATTTTGAAGAGTTTTTTTCTCACCAATGATGAGATCTCAGTTTCCCAGCATTTAAGAGAGAAGGGGTCATTTCCTTTCTGAAACAATAGACATTTTTTGCTGATGACTTTTTCCCCCCTCCGTGTGTGCTGAAGGGTGGGGCTGGGTGCTGGGGCAGTGCCGGTGCCTCCTCAGCAGCCCCCACGCAGGGCCTGCGGGAGCCGTGTCACCTCCCCGGCTGGCAAAGAGCTGTCCCTGGCACAGCCAGCCCTGTGGATGCAGGCAGACCTTGCACAGACAGGACTTCAGTGCTCACAAGAATTGAATTACTCTTGTGCTTCCAAAAACCCCAAACCAACCCAACGAAGTCGCCACCCCAATAAATGAGTAACCACTACTGACTGACCCCCTCTGTGAGACAAACCTATCTCCACACAGCTTTGCCATGGATTTCCACGGGGTAGGGATCTCCCGACTACCTGGTGCTTTCCTGGACTGTTGATCCCAGTCCTGGCAATGGCAGAGGTGCTACTTGTCACCAAAAGTCACCAAACTATCTGCCCTCCCCAATGATTTTCAAGCAGCATGATGAGCATGCTGCTGAATGTTGGGCTGCCCAGTCTAAGCAAGTCTTCTCCTAAATAATGAGGATAATCATGAGCTGAAAAATTTATACAGAAAGCTTATCACAGGATCTGTTGTCTTCAGTGCACCAGTTACAACTTCTACCTACAACAGCAGAACTTGTGAAGGCTTGAAAATCACTGCCAGAGGAAAGGGCCGGGGGGGTTTTGCTTTATTTTGCTTGGTTTGCTTGTTATTCTGGGGCTTTTTTACTGCAGTTGTTACTGAAAAGTTCACATTTGCAGGGGAACATGCTCCCATGTTGAAACAGTATTTGCACGATAGACCTGATTCTCTAAACTTCAATTTATCCAGCTGCAGAAGTGAAATGCACACAGATTTCATGAACATACATACACAATTTAATTTGCTCAAAATGTTGAATGCAAAGGAATAGTTATGACAAAGCTGAGATTTCAGATAGTCCTTGAACAAAAAGCACAAAGTACTTAGATCCTTTGGCTACAACGTGGTCTCTAGTCTCAATCTTAGTTAAGTGTGTGAAGTTCCTTAGGATCGTAGTTTGGTAACATAACGTGACCAGAAATGTTATAGGTCCCCACAGCTGCAGCTGGTAATGATAAATCCATATAAAGCAGATGCCGAGAGAGAGATAACAGGGTTCAAGGACTCTGACTGAGGAGACATTCATTGCTTTAGTACCTATGTTTTAGAAAAGGGGCGATAATTATAGCTCTTTTCAAGCATTTGAGAAGCAATGAGAGGGAGATTGATTGATTGTTTACTGACTGATATAGCTGGGTGAACTAAGGAGGAAATGGATTTCAAAGTAGAGGCCACTTGACACTTTTACAGCTTGCTCCTAATTCATTCCAAGTGACCTGTGAAGTGTTTGAAACCAAACGACAGGTCTGATAGATTAGTGACCTCTGACAAAAAGTCCCGGGGTACAGCAGGTCCCCTCAGACCACCTGGTTTATCAGTCACTCGGGTGGGCCGGCGGTCACCAGTTTTTGGATCAACACCTGGCCCTGCGCAATAGCACCAGCTAAGGCGCTATTCCCACTCATTTCTGCATCTACGCTGCAACATATTTCTTTGTATCCATGAACCAGCGGGAAAACCCAGGCCAAGGATCATTTCGGTGCACAAGGATCAACGCCCAAGTTCTCCCTATTCTGCAATTTAACCAGTCCTGGGGGTTGGGGGAAGGAAGAGATTCAGCCCCTACAATCACCTATGGGGCTTATCGGTGAGATTTTTTTCAGGGAGATGACAGCTGCCACTAAAGACCTGCAAATCCTTCTCCTTGGAAATTCCCTTGTGTGCCTCCAACAGAAAGGTTCAAAACCTTCAATAAACAATGCTTTCATGAGCAGCCCTGTATAACAGCAAAAGATTAGCACACAACTCAGTGATATGTCTGAGCAGAAAATGAAAAGAATAGAAGCAAATCTATCGCACATTGGCAAAACCTGTCTAATTTAGATATTTTCCTTGGACATCTGATCTGCAGACTGTCTCATATCACAGAGGATTATTCAGCTAGAAATTAACTAGGAGCCAGGAGGCCCTTTACAAGGATAGAACGTGCCCCCCAGGGATGACAGGTATGTAGTAATTCAGGTTTTATTGCCTATAATAAGCTTGGATAAACAACTGTTCAATAGCCCAAAAGACCAAGGCCATTTAAACACCAGTGCTTCAACTGAAGCCAAAGGAACTCGAGAATTGTATTAGAAAGGTTGCTGTTAACCCATTCTTCATGAGCAGTCATTGCTGTCCCTTGGTAAAACCCTGGAGAGCTGTTCCTGCTCAAACAAGGTGGCACTGGATAGGTGTAACCATACTCTGGTGTGTCTGAAATCCTTTATAGTTGCAGTGAGAGCAAGAGCCAAGAATGCCATTTCTGAATAGAGATGGCATCCAAATCAGGATTTGGACACGTAATATTTGGTGTCTTTTTCTAGCTGAGGTGATTAGACAGTGCTGTTGCTGTTTCTTATTTGGATAAATTCTAGCTGAACCTCTTTTTGATCTCTCAGTGCTCTGTAGGATAACTCAGTTCCCCCACCAAAGTTTTCACGTACTCCATTAACAACACCGCTGTGTCTGGGCGGTGAGAGACGCTTCCATGTGGAAGAGCAAGCTTCCTTTCACCTCCTAACCCCGCCATCAGGTTTGCACTATGTATCATTGAGGAAACAAGTTCATGATCAAATTACATCCAGGGCAAAAAGGAGCGGTTTTCACCACGCTGTAAAACACTCCTCAAACACCCTCCACACCTTACTGGGATGCTGGCATGTTCTCACAGCAGCATTGCTCTAGAGCCCTTTGTGTCATTGGGTAGAAGTTTCCTGACTGAGCCCAGGCAGAGCAACCAGCAGCCCTGCTGGCAACGACGCTTAACAGTTACCTGCTGGGGCACCTCACAGAGGCTCCAGCTCACACTGAGCTCTGAGTAGCTGCCCCAGACCAGGACAGCTCGGAAGCACAACCCAAGCAGAGAGTATCTGAGTGGATGCCCATGAATGCGGCAGCTCTGATGAATCCATGGGAACAATTGCTGCAGCACTCCAAGGAGGCAGGACTTTGGCATAAGGATGGAAAGTCAGGACCCCAGGTGATATAACCACCTCAAACACATGGGTTTGCAACATTTTTACCCCCTTGCTGTTGCACTGCACGCTACATTTACACTCTGACAAACCCCGTCTGCCTGCCGAGCAAACCAGCTCAGTGCAGTGATGCCAATGAGACAGAACCTGCCGATCTCGTTTACAGCTGCCACAAGCCAAGTTGAGGAATAAACAGGGATGCTAAGAGAATTCTGCTACATGGGGCTTATGAACTCAAAGCTTGCAACTCTGGCTAAGGCATAAAGTATAGTACGCCCATTACGCCTGAAAAAGGCATACTGAGACGACATAATTTGTTTGCACCACAGGCTTAAGAAGTTACAGGTGATCAGCTGCAGGACTATAGCTGCCTTTCCTGCCACGGTCACCTCACCTGTACAGCAGGGAGCAAGTAAAACGCTTTGAACCCGCGACAATACCTGCTGGATGGGGATGCACTAGCCTGGGAAGCGAGCCGGTGTGCATTGCCCGCGCGGTGCCGGGCGGAGGGCAGCCCCGAGCCGCCTCTCGGTGGTGCCGGACCCGCGCGGTGCTGG
The DNA here is from genome assembly GCA_013399455.1 of Anthoscopus minutus. Taxonomy (NCBI): domain Eukaryota; kingdom Metazoa; phylum Chordata; class Aves; order Passeriformes; family Paridae; genus Anthoscopus; species Anthoscopus minutus. The sequence goes on along the minus strand of VWYI01020938.1, from coordinate 134,367 downwards.
GAGCAGCCAGCAGCCGCTCCGCTGGGTGCCGGTCCCTCGGCAGCACGCACCGCTCGGAGCCACAGCGCTCCCGCCTCCCCCGCTCCTCTCTCCCAAGCTTTGCTACTTTTACCAAGGCGAAATAAGCTCATTTTAAGAGGAAATGAAACTAGTTACTTAGATGCGATCTCTGTCCCCGCTGGCCCGAGGACAGGGGCTGACGGGCCAGAGGCTGAAGCGAGAGGGGACGCGGCTCTGGCAGCCTTACCTGCGACGGGGCAGAGGCAGTCGGAGAGCAGCGAGCGCAGCATGGGGCCGGGACGGCAGCGGCGCGGTGCCCGTCCGCCGGGGCCCGGCTGCAGGGCGGGCCGGGATGGGCTTGTCCTAAGGATCGTCTGCGCGGCCACTGAGGGGAAGGAAGGGGGTGGCGGGGGTGCGGGTCTGGGGAGATGTTGGCAGCCGCCGGCTGTCCCCGGGGGGGCGGCCGACTCACCTCTCCTCCAGGGCGCTTCCAGGGTGAAGCTCCGATGCCAGCTGAACATCCCGGCGGCAGCAGCCGCCCTCAATGCCCTCAGGGGCGGGCGGGACACGGGGACGGGGATGCCATCGCTGCCGACCCTCCCCGAGCTGCTGCGCGTCCCCCGGCGGGCGGGCGAGCGAGCCCGGGCTAGGGCATGGCGGGGGCAGCGCGGAGCGGGCAGCGCTGCTGGCGCGGAGGCTGCGGAGCGGCGAGTGGCTCCCGGCCAGCAGTGACTTATAAAGGGAGCAGCCCAGAGGAATGTATCTCCTGTGGCTGATAAGCCGAGATGACTGGAGGGGTTTGAACTACCTTCGCAACCCCCGGAGAAGAGAGGGGGAGAGAGGAGGGGAAAAGGACAGGAGAGAAGAAAAAGAAAAATATTTCAGTGCTTGCATAATATCAACAAACAACTCCCCTCTCTAGTGGCAGGGAAGGCTGGAATGTTTTGGGTGGGGAGGAGTGAGAATAAAACTGTAGAGTGGGTTTGCTGGTTTTTGGTTGGTTGGTTGGTTGGTTTGGGTTTTTTTTCAGGTTTTTTCTTTTTCTCTATTTAAATTACATGTTACGTGTTCATAATGCAAAACTGCCTTAGTTGTCACTGGTGCTGCAGGCTGTGGGTAAGAGGGGTGAGAAGGAAGATTCGGGATTGTCCTGGGCACAAGCTCCCATGGGTAGATTTGCAGTGTCATCCTACTGGAGTGAACTCCAAACGTGAAAGCCAGGCATGAAGTGTTCTGGGATGCCCTGAGCATGACTGAGCCTACCGGAATGTTGTCTTGGGAAATACGTGGGAAATTACTCCTAGGCTGCATTTAAGGAGTACAAGTTCCCTACAACAAGCAGTGCCATAACCTATACAGGGTCTCTGCTTGCTAAGACAGCACCAGTCCCTGCACTGCTCCCCCATCCAGACTTCTGCTGACATGAACACTCTCAGGAGAAATTGTGCTGTTCCACCGGTTAAACCGGCCTAATTCCATGGACTTCAGCTGTCCATAGGATCAGTGGCCCCAAGGGGATCACAGAGTGGTGCTACAAATGCCATGAGAAAGTGAGTGAGAGGGGAGCTGTTATGGGAGATCAGTCCAGTTGCTCCATTTCTCTGTAAGTGCCAGTCCTTCTGTGCCTCTGCAACACACACTTCAGGCCAGGTACTAACTAAGGTGAATTCACTTTTTGCTGTAGCAGTCACTGGAGTTTGCTAATTGGCACTAGCCACAATTTAAAGGCAGAGTGTCTAATTGGTCCCTTTTCCCACCACATTGCTATTGTATTTAATTATAAATTGCTCCCAAATTTGTGTAATCTACCAAAAGGCATGTTTTCTCCTGAGGATAGGAGGATTTTACTGCTCCCCCCTTGCTTTTCACTGCAGTGAGATAGAGTTTTTGTGGGTTGCATCTGATTTTCTTGAAACACCCCAGGCACTCACAGTGTAGCACCTATTCCTCTTTTTCTGGGAAACCAAGGAGTGTGGTTTGTTGTATGGACAGAGCAAGGTTTTCCATGCTCTTTGGGCTGGTGAGAATGAAAGCAGTAGGTTCCCTCGGGGAAGGAGGTCCCTGTTTCCTGCACTGAGACTGTGCTGTGGTTAATGCTGTATGCTTGGTGTGTGACATGCTGCCATGCTCTGCCCATGCAACCAGCTCAAGCTCCCCTCTCAGCTCCCAGCTGCACTGGGCAGACTTAAATTACTAGAAGCAGAAGAGTAGTTACAGATGCCTTAGCATGAATATAATAGCACAGCTAAAGGAATTCTGAATAATCCTTTCACCTTTAGCTCTGCTGCCCATACACCATTGCACTCTCTTTCTGCCATTGAGCTCCATTGTCTTGCACACTGCTGAGCATATTCCTATACTACCTGTTTCTTTTTAATAACTAGTTTGAAGAAGGAAAAAAGCAACAATGCTGATGTTTGTAGATAGCCTCAGCTCAAAGTGTTCTGAAAAGTATCTAATTTGTAGTAAGCAAAGTGTATGATACTGTCAGAAATCAAAGTTCCTGAGGAGTCTCAAGCTGACTCTTTCTAAGCTTGGTTTGCTTCCTGTGCTCAACAAATGCTTGAGGTCAACAGAAATTACTGTGTTACCAAATATAATAAATAAAACAACCCACTGACAGTAAGCTTTTGAACAAGAATAAAATATCCTCTGGAATGTGTACAAGACAAGTAGTCTAGCCATGGGCTAGCGCAAACATGGAATGAAAATGGCTGGCAATGAGCACAAGATTTCAATGCTCTAGGTACTCTCACAAGAGGGTGTGTTTTTGTATATGAAACTGATAATTAAATTGGAAATGCCCTATGTTGACACAATATATGACAATGTTCAGAGTCCAGAGGGCTCCACAAAGCTGTTGCTAGTTGTTGCATGTGATTATTTTTGTCTACACTTGGAAAGTTTTAGTAGCATAACTGTGTTTTATGTAATTTTTCAACTCGGGTTTATTTGCTGTATCAGCATCAAGATGTTTTACACTTGAATAGTTTAGCACTGAACAGAAAAAAAAGCATTAGTATGCTTAGGACTTTTCTGCCAGTGTAAATGCATCTACTGAATTTGAAGGGAGATTTTAACAATTTGTGCTTGTATTCTGTACAGCAGTGAAACCTTCCAAAGGGTGGACATCACGAATTCCAGCCCTCATCAAAAACAGCCCACAGGCAAGAAGCAAAAGTGATGCTTGGTTTTGATGTCCAAGCTTGAAAAAAGTGCCGGAAAGGGAAACTGATTATTAACTTGCTTTTGTCTAAACCTTGTGAACACCCTTGACATGGTAAAGATCATGTTCCCTGTGTATTGAACTCAGTTGCTGCTGTAGTACAACAAGAAAGGAAAGATGCCTCTATCTTGCCAGCTTCATCTCTTGTCTGGCATTGAGAATGTCTTCAGATCTCATCATTTAATTGGGAGTTTTGACGAAGATCGACTCCTTTTCCTTAAAGTCCATCTTGTTATTGAGGGGAGTCTGGGGTGCTGGGGCTGAAGTGTATGTTGCTGTCCAGAGGCAGAGCACAAGGATGAGAAGGAACCAGTCAGGCAGGGAAATGGACTTGGGACAGCCTGGCCTGGGGACTGTGGCCACTGTGGCTTTTGGCTCACACTACATCTGCTCTTTCCCTGCAGCTGCCATTCCTTATGCTGGGTCTTCTTCCCATTCACTCATGTGCTGAGAATGTGGGTTGTGTTCTCCAAATCTTAACTGGGCAGGAAATTCCCTCTTGAGCTGCAGAGGATGTAACAGGAAGAGAAAAAAACTCTTAGTCAGCATCAGCTTAGTTTTTGATGGATGCATCAGTTTCCTCAGTCATGAGAAAACTCTCCACCTAAAGAAGTCCACAAGTGTGGAAAGCTGTTGTGTGTCTGGATCCCCTGGGTGTACAGCTGCATCCTATGTTTCTTGTCATCTTTGTCAACCTGGAGGTTGTGGGAAGCATCTTCAGAGTAGAGGGTACTTCTCTGCTGTGGAGAGGTCAGGCACAAACTCACAGGGAGCTTCTTGCACCAGGGAGGGTGGGTGAGGGGGTTGGGCAAGGTCTGTTTTTATGACAATTCCTAAGTTAGGCACCTGGAAAGCAAGAGAGGTATATTTTGTGGTGACTTCTAAAACTATTGTGTTGTTTGGGCCATTGTGTTGTTCCCTCATGCTCCAGTTACTACTCTGCAATCCCAGATTTTCCATAAAAATGACTGCTATAGGGTCCACTGAGATGCTCTGCATTTGCAAAGTAGGATGCCTGTCAAATGTGAGTCTTTTTCCAAAAAACACCCCAGGAAACAAAACATGCAGTAGCAGGGCAGATCACTGAGCAGGTGCAGCTCTGCATGGGTGAGGTGAGGCTGGGAGAGGTGCTCCTCTGCTGTCTGGCTTTAGGCATGTTCCACATGCAAATAACATCATCTCCTTCTGCCACAGCTTGTCTGGGAGAACAGGATTTTTGCAAGTAGTTTCAGGGCCTGTCTTCTTTAAGTTGTGCAGCCCCCAAAGCACAGGATTTCTCATGCATGTGAAAGGTCTCTCCACCTGGCGTGAAGTATTCATGGTGATGAAAAACACATTCCAGTATCATTGTCACTGTGGTTTTCACACTGAAACACACAATGAAATAACTGTCAACCTTTCACCATACATACATATTACATCTTGTTTTCCACCCCATTCCCTGACCTCTTAGTTAAAGGCTGGATCTGGACAGATTTCTTGATAACCTCCTGGTTTGTTTTGTATACCTGCAGCATGGCACAAAAGGACTCTGCTGTGCAAAGTCTTCTTGACTTAAATATACTTTCTTTTACTCTGGTACAAGCAAGATTTTGGGATGTAGCAGGCAGAGAGACATTGGATATCTGTGTGACAGTGTGGGAAAAGGGGTGGATTTAGTGCCATATTGTGGGGGTACTCCCCAACAGCTGAGAAGGGAGGATATGTTCTGTGCAGCATCCATCAGGGCTGGCTTGGACCTGTGCCCAATGGGTGGCTGTACAAGGTTTTTTTTTTTCTTTTTTAGGTTTTAGCTACCTTTACCTGATCTGCCATGCCAGCAGTGCAGTATTGATGTCATTTAAGTGAGGACTCACAGCACCTTCTGCATGAGGCTGTCAGTGCCAGCCTGGGGGGATTGTGGGGCTGTTGTCTTGCTGAGCCTAGTGCCAGGCAGGGTGTCAGCAGGCATGGCTCTGGGAAGACTGTGCTGCCTCAGCCAGCAGCCCCTCACAGGAGGGACAGGCCAAGGGGGAATAAAAGAAGGTGTGGGTTCAAAGAGGAATTGCATGATATTTGCATTCCTGTACACGGAAGTTTCCAGAAGACTCCAGCTTCCTGTGAAATGGTTCTCTTGCTAACTTGGCAAGCATGTGTACAGCCTGCATGTGTACAGCTTGTACAGGTGAAGGTTTGGGGTCACATAAGAGGAAGTTTTTTCACTGCAGTGCACTTATGGTGCAAAAATTAGCTTCTTGGGGTAGTGAGCAGCTCTTGACTCTGTTAGAGGGAATTTGTTAACTCTTGCAAATCATATGTCTTTCTCCAGATATTGTCATAGTCTAAGCATGTTTCAGTTTTTACTCTTCCTTCACTTAATTAACACTTACTAACACTTAATACTCAAAATGAGCAAACACTGCCTATAAAAGCAAAACCCTGCATCTTCTCTGTCTCTCTTAAGGATGTTGCTTCCCCAGGCAATTCCCCAAACACAGAGCAGGATAAAAAGCTGCCACCTAGCTCAGCACCAGTTCTGCTTATTGGTGTGTCCACCAGCTGTTTAAGAGCAGAGAAGGCTCAAATGCCTGGTGTGTTTGGATCCTGGAGCAGGTATGTTGTCACCCTGCTGTTAAAGGAGCCCAGGTGAACGACACGGGAAGCAGCTGTCCAGAGCTCTGCCCTGGGAAGTCAGGGCCAGTGGCTTGCCAGGCACACTGCTTCCTCTGCTGCACAATGGAAGGACCTTTGTGCTCACTGAGTTGGGCTGACTTCAAAAGATATTAAAACTAGTGCTTAAACTCAGTCATTGCTCTTTAGGCCTCCAGAGCAAGGGCAGTTCCCCTCGCTTTCCTGTGGATTATCTGCCCTCAGGGTTCACACTTTCACAGCCAAGGGACAAGCTGGCACACCTTCAGAAGGCAGGCTGAGCTGCACTGTACTGTGCTGTGCTGGCTGCTTTCTGGGTCATGGCACAACCCAAACCCTCTGTTTTCCTTCTGTGATGCTTCAGGCTGGATGGTGGCAATGCAGGCACAGAGGGGGTCCCCATCAGCAGTTCCTCACTCCACAACACCTGCACCCCTCTCCACCAGTGGTTTTAGGTCAAGTGTCTGAGACAGTATGCACCAGATCTCAGCCAAGAGAGGACAGTGCTTGGTTTGGGATGGGATGGCATGGGCAGCAGAGCAGTGGTGAGCACCTCGGGGCCATGCACTAGTGAGGCAGTCAAGTGTGAGTGGAGGAAGAAAGATGAGTGATGCTAGAGAGCTGCTGAGTAGCAGGAGAAGCATTAGAGGTGCTTGGGGACCTGTGACAACAAGGAAGGAAGGAGGCAAGATGAGCTGGGTGTGAGCGGGAGGTGCCTTACTCTTCTGCTGGGACCTTGGTGTCCTGGGGTTGCCAGGGGGTTGCTTCTGTGGCCCTGACAAAGGACAAGTCGTGACCGGGGTCAGCCTGGAACAGCAGGATACTTTCATGTTCTTCTTTGTCATAAGGAAACTTGTAAAACGAGATGATAATCCAAGGGAGGACTGTGACAAAAAAAAGATAGAAAATATGAGGGAAGGGTTGAGGAGTTTCCCACCATAAAATTGTGTGAAAAGGTGATGAGGAACTCAAAAGAGTGCTATTGTTGACCTGGGCCTCCCTTTTCACTTTCTGAGGTTTTAGGAGGCCTGAAAAGCTCTAGTCAGGCTCAGGCTTGACCTGTTTTTCTATCCCCGTCGTGACTGCCCAATACAGAAAAATGGGTACTCTCCACCCTCGCTTGATCTGCTGCTGGGAAGAAGCCAGGCTAGGCAGGGTCTGCCAGGCATGTGCCAACCCTGTGTCCTCGCCCAGGGATGGGGTGTGAGAGTATCCACAGCATTCCTCAGCCTCTTTGATTCTTTGCTTTTAATTCCTGGAGAATCCCAGTGTCTGTGAAAGCGCTGCTTAAACCTTGCAATTGAAGGGGCTGAGGGTTTGGCAATCACTGCTTCATTTACCTTGTTGCAAACGCTGTATCATTGCAAATGCTGCAGTTGTTTTAGCTCAGAAATGTTCTCTCTCATTTTAGGACAATCTGTTTCAGAGGAGCAGAATAGAAGAGTTAGATGTGACTTGCTAAAACATCACCAAAGTTTAAGAAATACAAATAGCACTTAATGAGATCCTGGACAATTTGCATTGCTTTTCCCCTGAATATATGTGTACTCACCAGTAGAACTAAGTATCTTTCCTGTATAACAATTTAATTATAACTGATTAAAGTAAACATGTCCTGAATGTTTGAATATGATACTAATACTACTAATACTATAAATGTAATTTTGATTAAATAATGGCTTCTTTGCCTGAACAGGATAACTATCCACCCGGAACACAGGGGTGAAACTTTAGTTAACAAAAAAACTCCCACCAACTTCAATAGAGCTATATTTCACCTTAATTGCACTCATAATTGCACTTTCACAGTTTGATTACAGAATTTACTGTTTCCTGCTTGGAGGGGGTATACATTGTTGCACACCTTCTAAAAAAAAATGGGAACAGAGGATTGCTGACCTGCAGTATGAGAGCCTGGATTTCCCCCATTCAGAGAAATGATGGAACTCACTTGTCCCATGATTCAACAGAAGCACTAAGATTTGCCACATGGGATCTCACTAAAAAAAGATACTGTAAGCTTGGCCTTGAGCAGTGGTTGTCAGTTCCTGTGGATCTGGCTGCTCCAGTACTGGGGAAGAGTAACTGAGGAAAGCAGGCTGACTATTAGCAAATTTAAATATACTGCATGAGACCTGGCCTTCACTGGTTAAGTATACAGGGGCTTCCCAGTCTGAAAAATGTTGAAAACTATCCTTGATGGGCAGATAGTCAAGGACCTGTCTAGATGACCTCAGGACATGCTTGACAAATAGCATGTGTTTCTGAAAACCTGTTATTTAAAAAATCTCTTGCTGAAGCCAAATCAATGCTCTTTCATTTGTGTACAACTCTGATATCCCGTTCTTGGGTGTGTATTTCCTCTGGACATCCCGGAGGATATCTGTGGCTCCACTGTTTGTGAACGGAGGTTGGTAACTGTACTGTGGATCTTACATCACAGTCTGTGTATGGCTGTGGGCAGCACCAGGTGACTGCTGCTGTGTGTCCCCACATCTGGCACCTCTTCTTGTGACAGAATGGCACAGGAACTCAGATATGGCACCAGCACTGAGGTGCTCTCCCTCCTCAGCACATTGGTTCAGTGTTCTTTGCTTTTCATCTCCCTAGCTTAGTAAAGGACGGAAAAGACCTTCTTCCCTTTTGTAAAGCTGCCTGAACACTGAAGTTGCAAGTCTGTATTAAACTGTTTCTATGAGCAGTAAGTGACCATGGCTTCCCAGAGCAACTAAAGCAAGTCTGTCATGAAGAGACATTTCTTCCCTTCCAAACCAACCACAAAGCAGGGCTCTTCTAGGTCCAGATGGGAAATGCCAGTGATAAATTCATATTCCCTCTGTTCAGATCTGATCTAAGCCCACTCTAAAAAATTAAATACTACCAAGGATTTTCAGGGGCTAGGACCTTTGTGATTTTTATCTTAGCAGAGCTATCTGTGCTTTTTCTATAAAATTCTACTTCTGTTTGTATGCTTGTTTAGTGTGGGATGACTGGAGACAGTCTGCTGTTTTACTGCAGACTTCCCTGCACTTACTAATTTAAGACTGCTGCTCAGACTGAAATTTCCAGGTTGGCTTATGATGAATCCGTAGTCTATATACAGCACTTGGGAGATATTTCCGTATCCTGAAGTAACAGGAGGTTTGTGATAGATCATTCCATGACTTTGTGGTGTTCCGCAGCTCATGGGATGGAGGACAGATGTCACCAAATTGTTGTACACCAGAACAGTCACTGCACAGCTATTCCTTTTGAAAGGCAATACAATTGAACTGACTCATAAATTTCCATACCAAGTAAAAATAATGGGTATATGTATTTTTTGTGGTTTTGTAGAAAGAGAGCTTTCACTAGTACCTTTGCCAGAGTTCTTGGTAGTGCTTTAAAAAAAACCAACCCAAAATAAAAAAAACCTGACATCCAGATAACCCAACTTTTAAACCTGGTGAATTAAAATCTGGTAGCATATTTTGCTTACTCCCAAGATAGTCTCAATGTAAAGCAACTGGCAAAAACACAACAAAGTATTGCCCCAAGTTTGCAAACTGAATCAATCAGGTTCCAATCTGTCAAAATCAGCAGGGGCCAGCCTTACCCTTGCCCTGATAACCTGTGTTGTGCAGGTTGAGAATGCAGCATGAAACCAGGCAAGGGCTCCTAAGAACTGCAAAAGGCTGCAGAGCAGATTTCAGGTGAGCTTGGCTGCCAGGGGAGACACCAAGCTAGAGTCAGATTTTTCAGCAAAGGCTCCACATCTAAATGTTTCAGGGCTATTTAAAGTAATATTTTCAAAGCACACCATTACAAAGAGCCCCCTTGGAAGAGTGGGTTTCTCATTTTAGTACCCAAAAATGCAGGCTAAGCTATTCTGAAGACCTAGTTCTGTCTGTGGCTGCTGAACTGTTTTAAGAGCCAAACCCTTTTTTCATATAAACACCAAACTGCCTGATGTTATGTCAGGTTTGCAAGATAAGATAAGAGTGTTTCAGAGAGGAATAAGTGGAGGAGATTTTATGGAAACGGAGTTATTGTAAATAGATAGTATCAAGAATAAGGGGGGGCTTGTGTGGTGCTGTCAAGAGCAGAGGTGGATGGGGAGCAAATACATCTTTTTCAGAGCTGTGGCAGAAGACAATGAGTGGGAGGTGCAGTGGCCAGGAACCCCATGGCACAGGTCTGAGTGAGGGGATCTGGAAGCTGCTGGATAGCAGCACAGGCTCAGCTGTTTCAGAGGCAAGCTCAGAGGGCGATGAGAGGAATGGAGGGAATGTGATAAGGCTGGGGGAGGATTCGGTAAGAGAATGAGCAGGGAAAAGGAGGGGATGTGGGAAGCCAGGAGTGCCCCTTTCCACTGTTTCCCTGTTTCCCCATGCTGAAGCCATGTTTGGGACCTTCAGCTGAAATAACAGGGAGCTGCTGTACCAAGGAATGTCCCTGTTACTCTTATGGATGAAGCAGATACCCTGACTAGTGTCCTTTCACCTATCTCTGATGGCAGGAATGGGGGACAGTGTGCTGCCAGCAGTCACTCATCCTGGCCATCAGGAACCTCAGAAATAGCAAGATTTTGTTGTCATTGTCCTGGTATTTGTAGGTGACTTGGCCCAAACAAAGACAAATGTCAGTGGAAATCCCTAGCTGCTGTGGATATTCCTGTGAAGACAAAACAGATCTGCAGGATCATACCGTAGAGGATTTTTTTTTTAATGGAGATCTCTTGCTTTTTGAAAAGGTGAAACAGTGCTATTCCATAGCACAGAAAAAAGCTCAGGGGATCACAAGTGGTTATGCCAGCAAGCTGCTGAGCTGTGCTGGGTGGCCAGGGTGTTCCTGAGTGCTGAGGGCAGAGCACCCAAAGCAGTGCACCCTCACTCTGCATCAGATTTGGTTTAACTTTTCTGGCTCCAGCACTAACCCAAGTGTCTGCACATTCTTATCAGCAAGACTTGCAGATAGCATTACATGTTTGTCCACTTGGAATAGAAATATTCCTTAACTCTCAACATCCCTGGCCTTTCTCTTCATATACTAGTCTCTATTGGTGGACAATAAATTGATATATTTATATTTGACCTTTCTGGCTTATATAAATTCCTGCCTCAAATGACTCACAACCATCAGAATTCAGAAAAAGGCACTTAGAGAAAATCCATCACAGCAATTATGCATGAGTTTGTAACTCACTTGCTATCCTAACACATAAGAGCTAATGACCTGGCAATTTTTATATATGAACATAACCCAAGCCCTACACCTGAAAAACTGAGCATTTTCAGAGATTTAATACAGATTTGGATTACATTAATCCTTTGAGAAAGCTCTAGGAGAAAGAGAGGTAATCCTAAAGCCATGGGTGGAGAAAGAGGGGTAAAAAGACAGACAAAGCTAGACGATGTAAACAGTTCTAGTTAGTAGCTAGCTGTGGTGGTTTTTTTTTTTTTAGGATATTCTTTGTCATAGATATAAACTTTTATGGTTAATTGATGAGTTTTAACTGCTGGTTTCTTGCAAACCATCATATTTGTAGCTGAAAGCTCTACAAGGATGGTGCTGACCTCCCAGAGTAGATCAGACTTCTCTGCTGGCACAGAAAATATTATGTGGAAAGAACTGTGGTTAGCAAAAGATTTTGCAATGTCAGTAGTACCCAGAGGGAGGAGGAGGTGGAGCTCTCCATGAGTAATATGAGGTTTGGTTTAAGTATCTCAGATAAAATTTGTGATTTGTGATCCTGGTATTTTGGTGAAGACCTTGGCACCCTGCTTTCTTCTCACAAAAAGGAAGGATTAGTCTTCCTTCCTCTGTTACCAAGATCCCTGTTCTCAGTCCATCCCACAAGCCACATAGAAGACCAGCCTCTTGATTCTTACAGTGGTGCTTCCCAGACATCTCTTCCTGTGTTGAGCAGGCACATCTTGGGGATTCTCTACCTTTTCAAAACCACTCTTTTCCTCAGAACAGATGCTGACTTCCCACCACTTACAAATTAGCCATGCTCTCTGCTGCAAAACACACTAAGAGGGGTTTAAGTAAATGTCAAGTGGGTCCTGAAATGTCACTCCTGTCTGAGAAGCAAGCAGCTGAATTCTATTTGTGCTGCAGTAAAGGGCCATGCAGATGGATCTCAGTGGCATATTTTCATTCAGTTACACAATGTGCTGCTGAAAAATATATGTGATTAATGTGGTGTTGGTTTTAAGTTGGAGGAGAAAATGGCAAGGAGCCTGAATTAATTAGTATTAAACCACATTTGGCAGACACTAACTCCTCCACAAAGTATTTGTTGCCAGAGGGAATGAAAATATACCTATTGAGTTGGATGGGTGAGGTACAGAGATAATGCCAGGAAGCAGGACTTATACCAAGACACTGCAGAAACCAGCATAATGTTCTTGGGTGAAAAATAATTTAAAAGCAAGTAGCAATGTCCATGACTTTATACCTGGGCACTGAAGTCAGCCAGTATTGAAGAGAAACTGGTTAGCCTGTTCTAGGCAGGAAAATATAAGTGTGATGCTCAATGTCTGAGAGCTCTGGGAAAAGAATATCCCAGCATATGGAAGTGACAATATTTTTCTACTGCTTTTTCACCAGTAGATCTCAATATGTTTTGAAGCAGTTTTGAAGAAGTCTCCAAGGTTATTTCCACTTTTCTGTGGGGAATACAAAGTTCAGGTACCTGAGGCACAGGAAAGGGATGGTAGTCATACATTGCATAAACTGTTCCCTTCTTTAGGAACGTGATAATAAAAGCAAACATACAGAGAGCATTTGCTTGGCATGGGATCTCAATAAACTACAACCAAGGTACCTGCAATTTATTGCCTTGATTATGAGACAGTCATTTGAGTGTAAGAGTGAGTCTTGTACAAGAATGGGTATTTTTTTCTCGTTTACCTCTTTCCACCATGTGAAAACTAGGGTTTCCAACTAAAAAGTAATAATAAAAAAAATTAAAAAAAAAGTGAAGTACCAGCACAGCTGGTAATGGCAATAATTCCCTGGGCTTTCAGGTTAGTCTTCATCTTTTTGGAACCTCTGCTCTAGTCAATCATGTGGGCGTAATCAGTGTTCATATTCACATTTTCATGAGTTTCAGGGGAAATGAAGTGTCATTTCAGCTTTTTTTCCTATGAATCTTTGGTTTTCTCACCACTACCCTAAAAAACACTGAAATTAGATCATTAAACCTAAATTGATGTGTTCAGTATTACTGCAATACAAGTAAAGACAATTTCAACACAGCATTAAAAATATGTTGCCTTCACTGTAGCATTGTACAGGAACTGACACAACTTCTTATTTTGTTTGTCCATGGAAGGGAACTGTCATTTTCTTTGTTAAATATTTTTTCATTGGATGGAAATAATTACAAGTGGAACAAAACAAAATGTTTGATTAAATACAGGGCTGGTCTTGTTTTTTCCAGTAAATGTTTCATGTTTTCAATTCTTTTTCCTCTCTCCCAGGGATAATATAATGGATAGTTAGAGATCACCTTCCATCTCAGAAGATCCTAGATTCCACAGGGATCCCGTCCTTTGCCACCGGAATTTTGGTACCCGTGAAACAAACACCAGTAAGTAATTCATTCCCATGGGGTACCACAATGAAGGTGAGTCATCTGCTGCAGAGCAGGGGAGTTTTCAGGGGACAAGACTCCAGTTCATAATTCATGACAAAACCAAGGGTTAACACTGAAGTGTCAGATCTGGCTAGCCCATGGCTGAGGAATGAAAACTAGCAGCTGTCTGAATTCCAGGCATGGTGCTGGGAATAGCTTCAATGAAACAAAGTCCCACCAACTTTGATCTTGGATCTCCTGAACAGGATTAAAGGAATAACAGAGTTTGGGCCTGAGGCACAGACATTTGGGGAGGCAGCATGGGGAATTCACTAAGTTTTCATGGGAGTTTACTAAGCATATGTGGGTAAAGCAAAGATTATTTTATCATTGCAATCCATTTCTTTAAAATGTGAGTGTGCTACAAAGCCCCAGTGAGATCGCAGCAAGGACATCAGCAGACCTGCAGTGCTCTCTGCATGGTGCTGCTTTGTTCGGGTTAAAGAGGTGATGTTTTGTCCTGAATCAACCTTGTAAATAAACATGGAGCAAGGCAAGATTTGTTTGTGGAAATCCAAATATTTTCCTCATTCCCTGCTTTTGCTGAAGTTTGATGAGATCAGTTCATATACCTGCCATTTCCCTGGGATATGAGCAGCTGCCAGAAGCCCCTCTGGCTGCTGTCAGTCTGGCTTAGGACACCTTTGCAGGAGTGGCTCCAAGACAAGAGAGTGCCGTCCATCCAGATACAGCATTCGAGCTCCACTATTGTCAGAGCAAGGAATCATATTTCCCTCACCCCTGCCCTCTGGGTAAAAAAGGCAAATGTTTCACAAAGATACCATAATAAGTCTTCTAGAGTTGTCTTCGCAGCCTCTTTCTCCTCCCCAAACTGGAATGTGCCTAAGCTCCTTCTGTCTGTTTATTCCTTTTTTCTAGCAGCCCTTGGGGAAGGTACCTAATACCTCTTCATAAACATTATTTATGGACTCAGAACACCAGAAACATGTCTCTACAAATAGTCTGCACAACATGTCCTGAACCCTCCTACTGGCATCTACTTATGTCAGTCCCCAGTGCTCAGATTTCTTTGTCTTTTTGCTGTAAGCCAGATTTACTGCTGTGGGGTTGTTTCCACATGGGCACTACTATAGTGACTGATAAGCTGCACTCATATGACTTGCCCAGTAGTGTCTCAACTGTTTGTGGCTCCAGCTTATTGGTTATTCCTGCTTAGGTCCTAGGCCCAATGCTTAGTGTTTCTGGAAGAAAGAAAGGTCACTGCTAGCCTAGCCCTGCAGTGCCTGCATTACTTTGCACAGCACCACAGAGGGTGAGCTCCCTTGATCTCTAGTGGACCACCTCTTACCCAACACCTCTCCCTTTTGCCATGTTTGTATTAATTAGATTTATGAGGGTGTTCTCCCCATGTACCCAGCACTAAGGTCAAAAAACAGGTTTGTACCACAGAACCAGCTGTATGTACACTTTTCATCAAAACCACTTAAAAACTTTCCTTTGGAGGAAAATCACTGGTTTTAGTATTTCTGCCCATTCAGGATCAAAACTACAGCATAAAATCTTCTGAAAGACACTTAGTGGGTTTTACCTCTTCTCTTACCCAAAAGAAAGAGGAAAAGGCTGCTCTTTCACACTTTTGTAGTGTTTCCCATAACCTGTGAATCTGGAATTCTTCATAAATGACGTAAATGTTGGTCTCAATATAACAGTAATAAAGGAAATACCTCACTTCCAGTCAAGAGTTTAAGATAAAATGGAAAACAGTGTATTCAGCTGAAACCATAGGGCAGGAACTGATCTGACCAAAAATTTTGTCTGGGTGCAAACATTAATGACTATTATTCAGTGAATACTACTCTTATGACTTAATGACTGTAGTTGCATAAAAACTTCAGTTTTACATTTAAATTCAAGCGCAGTATCTCACCAGCATAGGTCTTGTAGTCTATCCTGTGTTGTTTCCATACGTTTGTACTGTAATACTTTCTGTGTCTTGGGGGTTAAAAAAGCACAGCTTCACTAGGCCACCACTTATCATGGCTCGTCTTCTGCTCATCCCTTATGTTGAGCCATTCATTCTTGTATTGTACAGCCTGAATGGATCACAGCAGAAGCTTTCATCAACAGCAGACTAGAGGTACAAAAAATTTCTGGTGAAATTCTGAGAATTTTGACAGAAATTTGGTGAGGAAAGAATATACTCTGATGGAGCAAAATACTCAGTTGGTTCACTGAGGCTGGGATTCCATTCTCTTACCCTTAACAGGCCATCTCAGTGTCTCTCTCTGAGGCTTCACCTACAGCTACTCCTGAAACACAGTACTTCTCGGTTTGTCTTTAACCTACCTAGGTTCTGTTTTCTAGACCAGTGTTTTCCGAATGCTGGCAGAAAGGATGTGACTTGCTGACTTCAGACAAGATGCCAAAGCATGCAGAGGGGACTCTACTGTAAACAATCTCTTAGAATTAATTTTAAAAGGAGAAAGGGATATGGGGAGGAAAAACAAAATACTCAGAGATGCTGACTTGCCATCTACAGTCATCCTCCCTTGCTGGTGATTAATCTCCCCCTTTGAGCCCAATGGACCAGATACACACATTCCTCATTTTCTCTGTTGATGGAAAAATTTGATTTTTGGCATGCCTTTTGTAGGATTCAAAATACCTTTGTGCTGTGGTGAGTGTGAGGGAAGGGAGTTTCACTTCTCAGCAGATAATGCTAAAAGCATGTATTAAGGGCTGGGCTCTCCACCCCACTAAGGATGCAGGGAGCCATTTGTGGCTGCCTGATCCTACATCTCTGACACATGCTATACTTACCAGGCTGGAGACTCCATGTCTGTGTATGCTGTTACCTGTTGCTGAAGATCAACATACTCTTGCACAGTGGAAGGTGCTTGTGAGTCAGGAAAAACTAAGCATAGAGGAATAAGAAGGAATGGGATTTTAAATGAGATTGTAACTTTACTTTCTGTATGCTGTGAACTAAGTGTATTTTGAATCCTATATTGCAAAACAAATAAATCACATTAGTTAGTACAATTACAGGCAACCCTTGTACCAAGCAGATTCCCCTGGAGACAATCTAAGCTTATTAATGGTGTTGACTATCCCCAGGAAAAAAAAACAAATTCTTAATGGCACTGACAGATTCCTCACCACCGTGGCTGTGGTTCTAGAAACCTTTGAGAAGGCAGTGTGAATGTGAATCTGGCCCTCCTGTTTGCTGAGGTTAAACCATGCATTTGCTAATTGTGCAGCATTTCCTGATACTTGTAATGATGATGAAATGAGTAAAAAACATTAGCTAGTGATAAATACTGTAGCTAGCTCAGTTCTGAAGGACTTACCAAAGGCAAAGATTGATTGTCTCATGCAAAGCAGCTGTCATTGGATTCAGCTGAATCTTTGTGATCAAAACTCACAAAAGGAGTTGATTTATTACCCATGGACAGTTTTGTGAACTTTGTGGTGCTTCTATCACTCTCATGTTTGCCTGTGCATATATGTCTCCCCACTCTGTGCCTTCAACCTGTAGTAAGGTTTTAACATGCATGTTTGGTATGCATTGAGCTCACAGATGCTTGTGCTCTTCCTTCGCTGGCCAGCAAAAATTTCACAAGGGGTGGGTTTTGTTCAGTGTCACTTAGAGGTCCTTGTCTCATGTGACACTCAAAAATGTAATCATTCCTGGTAAGAGCTGACTCTGACTGTAGAGAGAAGCAGGGACTTGGCATGTTCAAACCGAGGTGAGGACCCCCTGAGCTCACACCTCTATGTGTTGCTGTGTAGCACACGCAAAGCTGCATCTTGTGATCAGCTTTTCCACTTCGCTTAGTTTGTGAATTCCAAACATCCAGTGGGTCACAGGCTGCAGTTGGCAGGATGTTAGGATCTCCAAGCTTCACTGGTAAATTGGAAAGAGTGATGGGCAGGTAGCAAACTAAAGCACAGAAGTTCTGTGCTCTTCCTTTCTGCCTGAGTAGTAACAATTTCTTGCAGACACAAGCAAAGAGGTGGTTTACATACCAGACAGGAGCTTTGTGCAACATGGTTAGGTGCCTTCTGGTTTGGTTCCACCTTACCTTCCTGGGGTGTCTTGAAATGAAGTTGTAAGCTCTGATCCTAGTATGCATACATATCAATGGAAGCAGAATGTAATTTTGAAGCAGAAGGTATTAGGTCCCATTGTACATTAATTTGATGCCTGCGTGGATGCACAGCCACAAACCCTTGCAGAGCCAAATTATGGGCAGAGAAACTAGAAGGGAGATTTTGTGACAGTTATCCAAATGTAAGCCAAGAAACATTGCTGACAGAAAGTATGCTTTAAAGATTTGGACTAGGTGATGAGCTGGATAAAAGTGTCATTTCTCAGCAGATGTTGTAGTGCAAGTTACAAGCAGAGACGCTGAAACATCCAAACCTGGTCATGGTGAGAAGACACAAGCAATCTTTCAGGTAATATATGAATAAAAGGTGTGTGGTCAAACACCAGTTTAAGAGCTTACTAAAACTGTCAGACTTGCAAGGTAATTATTTTGTCACTTTTGCATCTTTTAAGGAAGGATCCTGCCCCTCAAGAGAACTGATTACCTGCTGAAGCTTAACATCCCATTATGAATTCTTTTCCCTGACAATCCTAATCCCACCTCTGGGCTGCATGCTGCAGCAGGAGCTAGAAACCTGACAGCTGTATGCTGGAAATCTTTGGGATGTTGATGAACAGAATGGTGGGTGGTATTATTTAGATGTCCTTGTAAACAAACAAATATGGCTGATTAAAGCTGGATGGCCACAGAGGTTTCTGCCTCCCTCTGCATACTCCAACCTTGGCCTGGCATTTATTGGGATATCAGGTTTCTCAAAAGGCCAGGTTGGAAATTAGTACCTCAGGAGTTGCTTCACATGTGATTCAGCTCCTGGTGACATAGCAAATCTGGAGGAAGGCTGCCTCACCACAGCATGATACTCATGTAATTTGGTGGGGTGCCCAAGTCCAGATGTCAGAAAATGCCCATCCTGCAGCTCTGCTTGCCAGGTCAGAGAACTGGATTGCCTCCTAAAACAGAGGGACTGGCACACACACACACTCTACTGATCAACATATCTCACCATGTGTATTTCAGGTGCACAAGCTGCAAAATCAAACTTGCAGACAGCAGCAGATTCTTGGAGACTGTGCAGCCATCTAGTGTTATTGTATATACAGCATGCTGGTTGCTTTCCAAAACTCCAGGCACTTCCCTACTTTTCTCCTACACATCTCAGCTTGATGTGTAACTTGTAGTTGCAGAAGTTTTAGTTAAGCATGCCAATCCACTAGACTTGATCTCTGAAATTTCTGACCACCTGAAGATGGCGCTCGTGGATGGAGAACAGAATCCTAATATACTATTTCTTTTACTCATAACATTTTTTACTATGAAGAAGAGCAACCAGTCTCCTTGGCTTCTACTACTGTGTTTTAGCAGTCTTTAATTCTTAAGGAATCAACCAAAAACCACAGAAAAAGAGAAAAACCACCACATTTAAATTTGAACATCAGTGAGCAAATGTCAGGGATCTACTGCTATCTGCTGGAGTGTTTTCAAGACTTTCTCATTTTATCAGGAGCAGGAAAGCTTTGTACATATATTGTGAGGGAATAAGACAAGGACAAAATAGCCTGTATTTGTATGTCTCACTTTTCTCATCTAAAGAAAACCATCTTGTTTCAAAGCCCCAGCTTTCTCTTTGGTCATCCAGCAGACAAGGCAATTAGTACAAGAAATACTTTTATAGTTTGTAGTAAATTAATTAGGTAACTTGTGCAGACAAGAGCATGATGAAACAACACACATTCTTGTATTGCATACCAGAATGACAAATAAAATTCAAAGGTGACAACCCAGGGTTACTGTGACTTAGCAGCAGCCACTTAGCCAACCTGAGAACAGAAATGTCTTTGTTTACAATCTGCATTTTTCTAACTCTTATCTGTTCTCTTGCACTTGTAATTTCCCCCAGCCCCCTCTGTGCCATTAGGTTCATTTTTCTCTGCACTTTGCATTGGACTATAGAAGTGTCCAGGTGTGTTATGGAGGACTTTCATCTTCTGAAACAAAAGCTGATGGACCAGTGACTTTCTGCAGTACTAAGCCACTGATTAATGAGGTAAATAAATTGCTTCTGGATAGAAGCTACATGTTACAATCTCTTTGCTTGGGATAAGTAGTGAATGAAGATTTATGCCATGGAGACATAAATTTTTGGATCCTGCCACACTTGTGGAAGGCGCTCTCAGCTCTGCCCATTTAATAATTTTTGCAGGAGAAATAGCCCTATTCCAAATTCCTAAGAATCTACCCCATGAAAAATCTACATAAGAACTGCCTTATTCCCCTTGTTACCTCAGGCCTTTAATATCAAATACTGATGTCTCAGTCCTGACAGCAGTTGGAGAGGCGCAGTAACAAGTAGCACAAACTCATTCCTAAGTATTGGAATCTGGTGGATCTGGAGGAGGATGTTTGTTGACATTATCTTACTCATGTGTGCTAAGCCAGGCTAATTGCCGTTGTCTGCAAGACTGCACATGAATCTTTTGCACACTACCCTTGTACGTGTCTGCCTGTCTGTTCGATGTTAAAAACAGACAATGGTATGTGTCCAAAAGGTTTCAACCACAACTGATTGATATGGAAGCATTTATCTGAAATAGTTTTTTAAAGGCATGTTTTACAAAGCTTTCACTGCATCATGTTTTGCGGGTGTTGGATATAACAATGCCACCAAAGAGATGGCTAATTACCTTTCAATTTTTTTCCTGATGACTTTTACCAATAAACAGGGAAAATAATATTCTAGACCTAAATTAAAACTAGTTGAACACAGAAAAACGCTGCGTACAGAGGCAATAAATACTCTCCTAGAAGCTCTGAGCCCCTCTCCTGCTGCATGGCATAGTGGGGGGCCCATGGGATATGTACGTGGATGCAGCCACGGAAGCTGTGATGGGAGGGAGGATGAGAGTCCCTGCACGGTAGCACAGGCTCTCCCTGCGAAAATGAATGGCAATCGTGAAGCTGAGCCACCCACAGGGAGCCACAATGCCACTATCCACAGGCAAATCCCTTCCCATCCCAAATTTCTTGCAGACAAGGTGTTGGGCAGAGCAGGAAATGGCTGAAACAAAGCCACCTCATTTAAGTGATAATCTGAGGTAAGGTGGAGTATGTGTGTCTCACAATTCTAAAATTGTTCAAATGATATTACAAAATAACGTGTATGGACACAGGAGTGAGGTGGAACATTTGTATTCCATTCTATATTTTACTGTGAGGTTTATTCTCTTCGGTTAAGAACT
Organism: Anthoscopus minutus; assembly: GCA_013399455.1. Lineage (NCBI taxonomy): Eukaryota > Metazoa > Chordata > Aves > Passeriformes > Paridae > Anthoscopus > Anthoscopus minutus. The sequence continues at coordinate 113,580 of VWYI01020938.1, read as the reverse complement.
ATTTCTGGGGAGGAAAGATTTAATTATGTTTTTTTGTTAAAGTAGTAAAGGTGTTATCATTCATATCTCAGACAAAATCTTTGCAATTTTCCAAAGTGCTCAAGTTCTAGTAGCATCCTCATCCCTGCTTCCTGCCTGCAACAGTGTTGAGAATCACTGCAGCCATATTCCAGTTTGGATGCCTTTCAACAGTCATTTAGTTGATTTTTCTGCTTTAATGGTATAGTTTTTACCTAATGAAAGGTGCCATGGAAAATAAGGGGTTTTTTTGTTTATTCACTATGATGTCTTGAGAATATTTGCAAGTGAAACAGAGGCTTGAAAAAGGTGCATCTGATTGCCACCATGCCTATAAAATAACTTATTTGGGATTAATAACATTACTCCCTGCTAACATTCCTTCAGATGGATGCAGAATCATCTCCAGTTAATCTACGAACTGTGCCTTGGAGAACAGAATCACTTTTCCATAAATCACATTATCCAGAATCAGCCTGTCAGGCTTTGGGAATGAGAAGAATGCCATCCACCTCAGTTATTACTAGACTTGTTTGGCTTTCTTTGCTGCTTTTTTCCTCCCCCTTTCCAGGTCTCCTGGCGCAGGCTGCCATGTGTGGAGAGCACGTTTAAAATAGTGATTCGTTTGACAAATAGGGGTAGACATTTACCAGCACAGCATCTGAAACGATAAGCCCTGTTATTTTGACAGCTTGTGTGTTATTTACGTGGAACGAAAGTGTTTGTGGTCTGAACACTGGAAATATTTATTTTAACGTAGTGCCTCTTTTGGGAAAGAGGGTTTCACGCCGGCTGGGCTACGTGCGCTCCAGTCCCCGTTCCCAGCGTTCCGCCGCCCTCTCGTGGCACAACCAGCAGCGTGCCGGGAAGCCGGCAGGCCCGTGCTGGAGCGCACCAGCCCGCGCCATCCCCGCTCTCCAGGCGCCGATGCAGCGACGGGCACTGGCTGAGGGGAGCGGGACAGAACCACAGGATCCAACAGGCCGGAGCACTCCTCTGGGATCAGCGAGTGCAACCTGTGACCCAGTACCACCTTATCAGTTAGACCACAGCACCAAGTGCCACATCCAGTCTTTCCATCCACACCAGCAGGGAGTTACTGCACCAGTTCCCTTGGCAGCCCATTCCAACGTGAACGGCGCCTGCTGGCGGCCACGGCCGGGCTGCGCCCGCGGCCTGCCCGGAGCCAAGGCGGCCTCGCGCGGGGAGGACCGCGCGGTCTCGCGAGAACGGCGCCATCTCTCGCGCGGCTTGGGCAGCGCGCGGTTTTTGTTCTCGCGAGGCGGGCGGTGAGGCGGCGGGCGCGGGAGCGGGGCCGCGGCGGGGCAATGCGCGCCCGCAACTCGGGCAGCGGCAGCGGCGGTGAGGGGCGGCCGCGGAGCACGGCCGGGGGTGACCGTGAGTAACCGTGAATAACGAGAGTAACCGTGCGCTCNCGGGAAGCCGGCAGGCCCGTGCTGGAGCGCACCAGCCCGCGCCATCCCCGCTCTCCAGGCGCCGATGCAGCGACGGGCACTGGCTGAGGGGAGCGGGACAGAACCACAGGATCCAACAGGCCGGAGCACTCCTCTGGGATCAGCGAGTGCAACCTGTGACCCAGTACCACCTTATCAGTTAGACCACAGCACCAAGTGCCACATCCAGTCTTTCCATCCACACCAGCAGGGAGTTACTGCACCAGTTCCCTTGGCAGCCCATTCCAACGTGAACGGCGCCTGCTGGCGGCCACGGCCGGGCTGCGCCCGCGGCCTGCCCGGAGCCAAGGCGGCCTCGCGCGTGGAGCACCGCGCGGTCTCGCGAGAACGGCGCCATCTCTCGCGCGGCTTGGGCAGCGCGCGGTTTTTGTTCTCGCGAGGCGGGCGGTGAGGCGGCGGGCGCGGGAGCGGGGCCGCGGCGGGGCAATGCGCGCCCGCAACTCGGGCAGCGGCAGCGGCGGTGAGGGGCGGCCGCGGAGCACGGCCGGGGGTGACCGTGAGTAACCGTGAATAACGAGAGTAACCGTGCGCTCGTTGCAGAACCGCTGGGAGCCGGGATGGAGGAGCAGGCAGAGGCGACGGTGATCACGCCGGCCATGCTGAAGGAAGAGGAGCAGCTGGAGGCGGCGGGGCTGGAGCAGGAGCGGCAGATGCTGGAGAAGGTGAGGGGCAGCCCGGGGGCGGCCGGCCCTGCCCGCGGCTGGGGTCTCCGCAGGCCGCGGGGTTTGTCAGGGTGCCGGGGCCGTGCAGTTCCTTGGGTTTCCAAGCAAAAGTGAGGGGCTGATAAAGGCCATGCTGTGGTGTATAAGCGGCTTTTGGTCATCCACCGGGGGCCGTTATTTTTGTTTTTAAAGGCTAGCGGTGAACTCTGGCACTCAGGGAGAAGCCTGCTGCATTTTATATGCATTGAAATTTGCAGTGAGAAGATTAGATGTTTGCTTTTGTCTTTCTGAGCCTAAAAATGTGTGATATAATACCTAAGTGAGCTAATTTCAAAAAGTGTAGTAAGTTCGCGTTGTTTTGAATATCTGTCTAAAACATTATAGACAAAACTTTCCAGGTTTTGTTTCTCAAATGTACATAACACTTCTTTGGTTGTGTACATAACGCTTTAACCTCTTTGGTTAAATAAACCTACCAAACAAAGGACCAGAGTAGAGTTCTGCAGATCCTTTCCAGAATTAAGCCTGGTTATATGTTTCTTTCAGTAGCAGCGATAGTTCATGCAGAACTGATGAAGTAGTTTAGCTGAGAAAGCCCACCTAACAATAATTAGGTTTATGCCAGTCGCTGGCTTGGATTGCACTCCTGCTCTTCCCTGCACATGGTTGTGCAGGAGCTACCTGTGCCCTGGCATTGCTGCCAGGAGAGGCCTACATGTGATCAAACTGGGAAGTGATGTTTGGTTTGTGTACCTCTTCGGTTTGCCTGTGTTACAGGAAATAAAGACTGCTTCGGGGAAATAGTACCTCCTCACCACAAGTGATGTAATCATTACTCTGCTTCATTTCCCTTTTGCTGAGAATGTTTTCAAGCGCTGATGTGGAGCACTGGTTGATACTGACCAGTCTATTTTGGAGTGAGAACATGACAGCATGACCTGTGCTGATCCCATACATCGTATTCTGAGAATATGATAATTTGTACTGTGTTTCAGGCATACGGAAATATAAGCTTGAGAGAACTGTTTTCTGAAATGCTTTTTGGGGAACTGTGTTCTAAGGAATCACAGAATGGTTTGGGTTGGAAGGGATCTTAAAGATCTCATTCAAGGAACTAATGCTATTACTCAGTATAATAGAGAAATTAGGTGAGGGGATTTTCTCCCTGTCTTAAGGCTTGACACGTTATTCTAAGGGCCTGAAAAATACCAGTCTCTAAGGCCTGGAACTAATTTTGATTACTCCTTTTCCTTTCTCTAAGACAAGTTAGGATTTTTAAAGGCATGTTTTGATGACGCATTGTTCTGTGATACTGTAGTTAGAAATGAATATTGATTTTCCCAGAAGTCTTAAAATATTCTTTGTTGCAAGAAGTAAGTGATGATGTAGCCTGTCTGAACTTCATGTATTCTTTGATTAGACTAGGAACTAAAAATTTGGAGGTATTACTTCTGGAAGGTAAGGAGGAAACCCTTGTAGAGCAGATTTTCTCAATGCACAGGAACTATTGAGAGAAAGATTAAAATTTTAATTTCTTTCATAATGACCGTTCCTGTAACAATGCTGTAATGCGAGCTTTTTGTATTCTCAGTTTCTTGAGAATCCACAGGACTTCCCTCTAGCAAGGATATAGCTCGAATGTCATTTATGCTTCAGCACCTTTTCCCTGTGCAGTTGGGGGCGAGTCAGACCAAGGGGATTTACTCCTATAGTTACCACAAGCTTGCTGTGGGGCAGCTTCTGTGTTTCTTATGCTTGTTACTTTGGCAAACCTCCTGCCAGGTGATTTGTACAGCAGTTCAGCAAAGGAGTTGCCAGTTCTTTTTGAGGTTTAATGGTGAAATACCGCTATGCAAATATGTGTGAATGTAGAGTGGTGACAGAGTGGCAAGTTTTTTACCTTTTCAGTCAAAAAGGGGAAAAACCCGCTCTCATAAGGCTTGAAGGCTTGAGTCAAAAGGCATAGTGAGATGTCATTAGAGTTAAGTGCTCTTCATCTTTGAGTTTTCTTTTTTCTGCTTGAAATTTTTGAAGTTGATCAAGGGAACAGTCCTTCAGTTTGACCAAATAAAAATGCTGTGTTCACTCCAGCAAAAAGTGAGCAATAGCAATTTGATGAAAAAGTAGGTTAGTTTTAATTGTATTCTCTCTTGGCATTGCCATCAAGAGTTGATCTTTCTGATCTCAGGTACTTGTCATCTGAAGGTAAAAACCTGGACTGGGGAGACCAGAAGCAAGGAAAGCCACAAGAATGCAATCTCCTCCCCTAGAGAAATTGTGGGATAGATCTTCCTCTCTTAAAAGAGCAAAGTGATTGCTACCTGATTGGAATTACTTGGAGAAAATCAAGTCTTGATTTCTGGGAGGACAGACGTTCTCCACCTTTTCAGTATCTCACAGATTGTCCCGTGATTCAGGAAATAACCCATTTCCCTGCCTATTAGTGTGTTTGGTTTCAGAAGAGTCCCTTGTTTTTCTGTGTCTTCATGTGCACTTCCCCCTGTGTTTCTTCTAAAGGCAGTGAGTAGATAAGCATCTTGTAAAGCTCTGCATCTTGTCTTTCTGGGTTTCTCTTGGAGATGCTAATTTAAAGCTTTTCACTCTGCAATTACTGTAGACAGGTGGGGGGTGGGGTTGGTCTCTTGTTCCAGGTAACAAGCAATAGCACAAGCAATAAGAGGAAACGTTCTCAAATTGAGCCAAGGGAAGTTTAGAAAGGACATTCCTAGAAAATTTTCTTTCAAAAGGGATGATCAAGCACTGATACACTCTGCCTGGGGAAGCAGTGGAAGCAGCACTCAAAAGGCATATAGATGTTGCACTTCCAAGGCATCCTTAGTTTAGTGGCTTAGTGATAACTTGGCAATGCTGGTTAATGCTTGGACTCGAAGATGATCTTGGATTTTCTCCAAACTAAATGATTCTGTGACTTGTTTGGTATCTTGGTTTTGCAGGCAGTGTTAGATGAATGGAGAAGGGTGAATAGCTTTTACTTTTTTGGGGATGTCTTGATCAAAGTTTTAAAGAGTAATTGGCAAACTTCTTAATGCACAGCTGTGACTAATTCAGCAGCAGTTACTTTGAAAAACGTGTGGATTTTGTAAGCAAAGTGAGCAGAAGTTAATGTTTTCATATTGGGAATTGGCTAGAGCTCTGTAAAACTGTGTGATAGTTTTGTAGTTGTCTGTATATCTTGTTCTTCCTGAGAAACTAACTTCGTGTAAATGTACATGAAGGGATATAATATCACCAGAGAAGCTGTGCTAAAATTTGCCAGGTAGAGGCTTTTTCCCTCACAAATTTTGCAGACTACAAATAAACTGAGATTTCATTTTGCTCTTAATCTATAAATTGGATTTGAGGCATCTTTGAGCTCTTGAATGCCATATACTGCTGTACTGGGGGTATGTATGGTGCATATGCAAGTGGATGCAGCCCTCAGTTACTTCGGTCTTACAGCACATCATAGCTATGTGTGAGTCCATACAGTCACAAATCATGGATGTATGATGGCTGGAAGGAAAAGGGTCTTTGTGTGAGACACTTAGGAGTTAATGCTTTTAACAGTTCTTCAGTACAATCAGAATTGTATCTCTAAATGCTTGGTATCTCTTTTTGTTGGTCAGGCTCGCACTTCATGGGACAGGGAATTAAGTGAAATGCGCTATAAGAGGCTTCAACATTTGCTTGAAAAAAGCAACATCTATTCCAAATTCTTGCTAACCAAAATGGAACAGCAGCAACTAGAGGTAGGTGTGTTCTTGTCTGCTGTGGGGATTCTTAAGGTGCTGTCTGTTTGGGGTTTTTTTTCCACCCAGCTGTTTGAAGTTAAAAAGTTTATAAGATTGCATTAGTAACATTAACATCCATCGGAACCTACTGCATAGAAGTAACATGATGCTTTACATAGTGTTCAGAATTTGTTCTCTAAATTAAAAGATGAATCAGACATGGAAGAACATGAATTATAATTTAAAGTCACAGTGTAAAGGTGGCACTGATGCCTTTACAGTTCTTTTGGCCTGAATGCAAAGAAAGCAAAGTATTTCTATTCAGTTCAAATAAGAACTGAAGTTTAAGGGAGCTAAAAAGCATAGAATGAGGATAGAAAGTGTGAAGAACTGAGAGGTAAGAGGTTAAGTAGCCTGTTTGTGTTACTAACTGAAACCTGAGGATGAGATATACATTCAAAATGCTAACTTAGGCCTCCCTCAAGCAAATTGGTAAATTACAGTGATCTGAGGCTGTGCAGTTCCCAAACAAGAGCTTCCATGAAACAGTGTTGCATGTCTTATTTTTTTTTTAATCCGTGGGATGCTGAGTTCATGCCTAGCTTTGTCTTGACTTTCTTAACTGTGCCTTTGTGGGCAAGCTTGCAAGATTTTATACTTGAGAGAGAGGGAAAAGCGGGAGAAGATTAAGAACAACATTTTCTCAAAAGGGATGCTGAATGACTGCAGGAACCTTCTCTCCAAAATACTTCTCTATTTGAACTGTCAGCTCAAATTCATGGTTATTGTAGCACTAGAATGTGTATTTCAGTACAAAAGCTTGCTCCATCTGTTAAATATCAAGGTCTTTTACTCTTTCTTCAGGATCATTTTGTTTCCAGCAAGTTAAAATAGATGGAATGAAAATCTAAAGTTCTTCAAGACATGAAAACACTTCTTTGTTAAAGGCATTCTAGGCTACTTACATTACTGTCTGTTCAGTGCTGAATATGTAGTACGCAGAAGTTGGATAGATGGAAAACTTACTGCAGTAGATGTAATCTTCAGGAGTTTGCAGTTGGGAGTATATTCGTTCAAATCTTTCTAAATTACAGTATTTAAGTATTTAAAGTATTTACTGACAAGCAATTTAGAGCAGTGGCAATTTCTTGTCCAAATTTTGCTTTATTGTTTTAAACTACATCAGAACAAACTTGGTGGGGTTGCTAGAACAAGTAGAGTACATGGAACTCGGTATTAGCAATGTAATGTATCACTTCTCTAGTTGATAGTACTCTTGTATTATGGAAAGATAAGGATTGCATGTGTGGTTTTTGTTTTGTTTAGGAACAGAGGAGGAAAGAGAAGTTGGAAAAAAAGAGAGAGATGATGTTAAAATCTGCCAAGGTAAGATTAAGTGGCTACTTTATGCAACTTCCTAAATAAAAGTCTGAGAAATTACAGTGTTAGATTTGATGAAGGTAAGTAAAATAAGTAAGTTTGATTTCCAGTATTTGACTTGCAGGATCTTTCCAATATACAATATTTATTTTAACTGTAGTGAGACTGTTTGAAAGTACTTAAAAATTGTATACCATGACAGTCATTTTTAGGGGATGTTTTTGACTAGTTATTATTAGAGAAAATTGTTTCAGTTTGTCTCGAGGAATTTTTTGTTTTAGCAATGATTGCTTTGTTCAGCCAAAATAGTGAATAAGCAACAAGAAAAAATAAGCAGTAATTTTTTTTGCTGTGTTTCTGAAAACTGTTTAATAGTAGAAAGGTTTCAAGACGTTTTCAAAGGTAATAGTTGAAGTCTGATTGCATTTTTTATCTGTGTCATGATAGAGATGCATAAGATGATGAACCTCTTCCTATGGTTATTTTCTAGGGCCAAAACCCAGTTGATGGCAAAGAAGAGAAATCAGGTAATGTATTAGGCTTTGCCTTTTTTCAGTACTGGTGTGTTTGATTTCCTTAATGCTTGATGCATTGTTTAAACTCAAATATTATCTTATAGGTGCAAAAAAGAAGAGAGGCAGAGAAGATGGAACATACAACATATCGGAAATTATGTCCAAAGAGGTAAGCCTTAACTATAAATAGATTGTCTGGATTTTTGTGGCACAACTTGTAATGGCTGAGGCAGTTTCTGTGACATCTCTATTTCAGAGCACTCCATTCTCATACATTGCTGCCAGATATTATCAGCCATCAGTAGTCTGTCTGTGAGCAAAGATCTATGTAACAGTGTTGTCACAGCTATAGTGGTTGGATACTCAAGTTTTTAGGGAGGCAAACAGTGAAGAGTCTACAATGCCAATTGAACTTTTAGCTACCCTTTGTAATTGAAATGTGTTATCTGTTGTGTGGTCTTGTTTTAAAGTCACTTGTATGATTAATGATGTTGTATGGAAAGCTTTTTAAAGTATATCCAGACTGAAAGATGAATGAAGAGATTACATGAAATACCAGTTACAATAGCCTTTAAGGTTGAAAAGCACATAAGCATGTTTTTTTTCCCCCGTTTTTTTCCAGGAAATATTATCAGTGGCAAAAAAAAGTAAAGTGGAAAATCAGGTATGTTGGTGCATACTACTGCAGTTTAAGAGTGCTAAGGCCAAGGGGAGGGAGGGCTTTTTACACATTGTATTGAATCTCTAAACTTTACCTGTAAATAAACATCTTTGCTAGTTATTGAAGTACCGAATTAAAGTTTAGAAAGGGGATATAAATGAATGCATTTTAAAGTTTTCACCCTGGATTTCTGAAATAAGTATTTATTTTTTTTAAAAAAACTGAGTTTGAAGGTATTTATACTTTATAGATTGCTAGTAGCTTCAGAAATATCGGAAATAGGAATTTATTAAAAAATATTTGTGTTTAAGACCTTAAAACAGTAACTTTTAAGCAGTCAAATGTGGAGATAAGAGATGGGGGTCTCTTTTTTGCTTCTGTACTTCAAGAGCTGTGTGCACAGTGTGAATTGCTTAACATTAGGACAGCTTTTAGGAATGAAAATTAGGAAAGAAAGCCCTTCTGCTTACAGAAGGGAAATAGCTGCATTGAATGCCAGCCTCTGTAAGGAAGTTTTCAAGTCTGTTTACTTTTATGGGTAGAAAATTATTAGCCAAATGCTTCACTACCTGTCACTGACCTTGAATTCTAAAGGAGAAAAGAATCTATATAGTCTGCTCCTGAGAGGACAGTTAACTGGAAAGAAGTCTTTGTGTAGAGATGAATACTTCACTGCACAATAAGGCTGGTGTAAATTGGGAAGAAGTATGTCTTAGCAGGCTTTGATGTGCATTCCACTTGTCACATATTCCTTGACCTTCCTTCTACAGGATGAAAGCTCTGCTGACAACCTGCATCCAGAAGACCTGCAAAAAAATGGAGACTCAAATAGTGTCATTAAGGACAGATTGTGTCAAGCTGTACGACACAGTGCCAAGCAGTTTCTTGATCCAGTGCGAAAATTTAATGGGCAACCAGTGCCTTTTCAGCAGCCAAAGATTTTTACTGGTGGAGTAATGAGGTGGTACCAAGTGGAAGGCATGGAGTGGCTAAGGGTATGGATGCAATTGATTTTAATCAGAATTGCTGCAGATTGGAAACAGGCATGGAGGGGAAGAAATATTAGAAGTCTGTGATCATAGCTGGTTTGGGGAAGGTGAACAAGAGTTATGATCTTTCATAGTACAAAAATCTGGTGTTAGGAAAAAGTTGTCAAACAGCAAATGTTTTAGTGTGGGAAGGATATTGGTGTTTCTAAGCCTTTCCTTAGACTTTTTGGCTGATGTTCTCCATCTTCCCTTTTTCTATCCAATTTCTTGTTCAATTCAACCTCACTTTACAAAGAGTTTGTGAGAGGAGAAGGTCTGTACATCCTGCTGAGGGACAGTCTTATTTTTCTTTCTCAAGGGCTTCAATACCTAGCCCAAAAGTATTCAAAGACCTGTTACCTTTGCAGGCTTAACACATAAGAATTTTCATTCTCTGTATGTTGGAGTCTTAACTAGTAATATTAACACATTTTTAAAAATGTTATGTTTTTAGCCTCTGAAATAAACTATAGGAACTTGCCATAAAAATTACCCACATACATTTTTAACTTCTACCTGTCTCAGCATGCAAGCCAAATTAAAAAATTAATGAGTCATAACTAATTTCAATTCTGGTATTGATCTCATATTTCTATTAGATTTTTTCTTTCTGTTTTTCCTCCCTACAAGCATACACAGTCTGTTTCAACAGGCTTAGCCTCACCCCTCAAGTAATTGCCACTAAACTTGCTCACTCACTTCTGTTACTGGGAAGTGCCTAGTGGAGACAGGCCTCTTCTGGAGGTAAGACCAGCTTCCTTAGTCGGGCTCTCCATTATAATAACCTTTTTATGTATCTGTATTGAATAGGAGAGAGTGGCCAAAGTGCTCTTCTGTGTGTTTCTGCTCTTTTGAGAGGTTTCTCTGTTACTTGTCAGAGTAGGAAGTGTCTGCACAAAGAACTTCGGCTGGAGCAGGTGCCTATGTTGGCCTGGAAGTGCACTGTTTTCTTGTGTTAGGTAGCTACAGGAGCAACATGACTACAGAAGCTCCTTGAATAGATACCACTGAAATGTCAGCACAGTCATTTGGTCTTTTGGAGAGCAGAGCTAAGTGAAATTTTGAAGCTGGGATGAGTAAAACCTTGGATAATTCAAGCTGTACTTGGAGTTAAAGTGCTTTCTAATGCAACACTAAGTTCCTTTGATACTGTGCTGTTTTCTGTGTCCTAGTCAGGCACTTAGTTGGTTAGGAATGCATACATCTATGTGAGAATATCTGGCATTTACAAGATGCTTGTATTTATAATAGAGAGAATCATCTTCATCTGTAATATAAAATGGGCCTTGTAGAGAGTTTCCACAAGTGTTACATTCCTAAAGATCTTTGTTTTTCCAAATATGTGTTGATTATTTTGCATCTACTTTTTTTTTCTTTAAAATATGCAGATGCTCTGGGAAAATGGTATTAATGGCATTTTAGCTGATGAAATGGGGCTTGGGAAGACAATCCAGTGTATTGCAACAATAGCACTGATGGTGGAGCGAAGGGTCCCTGGTCCATTCTTAGTATGCGGTCCTTTGTCTACTCTTCCAAATTGGATGTCTGAATTCAAGAGATTTACTCCAGAGGTAAAAGAAATTAAGATTTAACTTCCTCTTCCTTAGGTTTAAAAGCACAAAATTTTTGATTTCTATTCTAATTATTTACCTTGAAACTTTCTCTATATAGAACTTTGTTTTAATTGTAGTTATTTATGTGGTTACTACAAACTGCCATGATTTGCTATGAATTTACAGCATTCTTGTAAGAGATCTCAGTATTTCTACTGTCTTCCCATTAGCTTAAAATGGGCATTGTAGTCCTGACTTGTAATTTCTCTTTTTACAGATCCCACTAATGCTCTATCATGGAGCTCAGCAGGAGCGTCGTGAGCTGGTCCATAAAATTCACAGAAGACAAGGATCACTGCAGATCTATCCTGTGGTCATTACTTCCTTTGAGATAGCAATGCGAGACAGAAATGCCCTGCAGGTATCCAAGTTCTCTTAGCCCTAGGACTGTGTTGTGCCTCAGTGCTGATAGCACTGCTTTTGAACACAGTAAAAAACCTACGTGCTGCCTGTACAGTTTCATACTGTAGCATGTATATTGGTATTCACTTCTGTTTCCTTGGTAGTAGTAGCTCTGCAATTTAATGCTTAAGTTCTTCAAACAAAACATTATTCTAAAAGCAGATAGTTACAGCGTACCTGCTCTTTTTGTTACCTTCCTGTAGATGATGGTTAAGGATGCTGAGAGTAAAAACTGTACTTAATGTATAAATACTGTGGTTAATGTCACGGTGGTTCTTTCAGCAAGATGAGCTTCTTGTAGAAATTTTGTTTTAACCACCTGAGCTTTCTAAAAGACTGTGGCCATGAAGCAGATGTGTGGCATTAACTGTTAGGGCTCAGCTCTGTTAGCCTGGCAAAGTGAAAAACAGTAAATAGAAACTTTGTAACAGGCACTATCAAAGTCTTATTAGTGCTTCTTAATTAATCTGACACCTGTTTTGATGGAATAAAGCTAAAATTTTCTGAAAATACCCTTTCTTTTCATAGAGCTGCTACTGGAAATACCTGATAGTAGATGAAGGTCACAGGATTAAAAATATGAACTGCCGCCTTATCAGAGAATTGAAACGATTTAACGCAGACAATAAGCTCCTGTTGACTGGCACTCCCCTGCAAAATAATTTGGCAGAACTTTGGTCATTGCTTAACTTCCTGTTGCCAGATGTGTTTGATGATTTGAAAAGGTAGGTTGCAATCTGATAGTAGAAACTATTTCTGCTGGAGTGTTACTATGACTCTTTAATTATTAAACTTAGCATGTGAAGAGCTTTTTTATGGCAAGGTTGTAATTCAATATTGATTATTTGGTGACAAAGGCTTTGAGATGTGTCTTGTCTCACACTTAGTTGTTTCAGAAATGAAGGAATAAATTGTCCTCTCCCTTGATAATGGAAGCTCAGCAGTGAGCTCAGACATGGACATCTGCTGTGAGAGAAGTTTGTTTTATGACAAATGCCTGGTGCTGCTTTAAGATTCTCAAAGATGCTGGTTGAAGCTGTGTCAGGCTGGCAGGCACAGGACCCACAGGTCCATTTCTGCAGCAGTAGGGGATCAAGTGGAAGAGCATTGCCAAAACAGAGTTTAGATTAAATTTTTTGAAAAAGCTATAACCTATATGGCATACAAGAGATAATGAATATTCCAACTAGTACAAGTATATTTACAAATCACATAAAACCTCAAGCTTCTGAATTGACAGGTATATTTCAGAAATTCCTCCTGTACACCTTCTATTCATGGTGATGGATGCGAGTGCTTTATTTTTTTTAAATCACAGAATAAGAGAATAATAGATACTAAATAATGAAGAATAATAGGTATGAAGTAAGCTATTTTTTTCCTTGCTTTGCTTTTACAGCTTTGAATCCTGGTTTGATATTACCAGCATTACAGAAACTGCTGAAGATATTATTGCTAAAGAAAGGGAGCAAAACGTCTTGCATATGCTGCATCAGGTTTTCATTTATCCTTCATTTTGTATTTTTTATTATATAGTTGGAACATTGACCATTTGTCTCATGAAGTGCGTCAAAATCTTTTTTGTGATGCTCAATTCTGGTCTGAGGTGTTTTTATTGTGAGATTTTTGGACTTAGACTTGTGGGGTGCTTTTTTCAATCATTGCAACACTTACAAATACTAAAAGAACAATATATCTTTGATAGACACTAATTTTTATTCTTTGAACTGAATTGAGTTTAATCAAACTTAATTGTAGTTACGGGCTTCAATTCACCAAGAGATTTATTTAATCAGTGTATTTATTTTGTTAAAAGATAACTTTGAGGGAACTTCTGTAACTTTTAGGTGTTGAGCCGAATACCTCTTGACAAACTATTTATATAATATGATTGTCTTCAAATTTACACTTAAAGCTCTTTTTTTGAGAAAATGTGTGGAAGTAAATGCTTCTGACCTATCATTTTTTTCATTATAAGCTGCTGGTGAGGGATCTAAACTGTATCTTCTATGTATAATGGTTGACGACTATTTATTTACTTTTGGTTAAAGGTTTTGGGTGTTCTGAGAAAAACTTTGTTTAAGAAATATAACAAATGAAGTGAGCAATTTTTCAGTAACATTACTTTCAATTACTGGAATTTGTAAGAAAGATCTGTAACATAGTTACTACTGCACCCCTACTAAGTACTTCAGAATTTTAAAAATGCCAGTGGGTATGTTGTTTCAACATGTTAGTACCAGCATGTGCATGAAAATGTTGAGTAGGCATATATATTAAAAAACTAAATTCATGTGCAAATTAACTCTCTTGCTTTAAATTGGCAAAATAACATTATATCAGTATGCCTACTTCTGTGTTGTTGTCTTGTTTTCTGTTTTTTTAAACTAGCTGTGTTGACAGCTTTGAGTAATTGTAGCATCTGCTCACCATTTCAGATTCTGACACCTTTCTTACTGAGAAGGCTGAAATCAGATGTTGCTCTTGAGGTTCCTCCTAAACGAGAAGTTGTGGTGTATGCACCGCTGGCAAAGAAGCAGGAAACTTTCTATACTGCCATTGTCAATCGCACCATTAGGAAACTGCTTGGAAATAATGAGGTATCTATTCATAAGGATGTTAGAAATGTGCTTGCTTTTAATAGGTTGTGTGCAACCTACTAACCTACTCAAGTTTTTAGTCTGATCTATTTGTTGCCTGTTTTAGTGCAGTTACTGTGATAGGCCTGTGGCACAGAGCTAAAGCAGTGTAAGTGTAAATCTGTTCTTGATTACTTGTAGCTTGGAAGGGAAAGAGCACTGTTTTCATAGAGTTGATAGTTTCAGCTTAGAGTCTGTAAGGTATGTATGTAGCTTTTTAAAATCAAACAGCAACTTTAAAAATACACGGTTACAGACCTTTACAATTTGGCTGCATATTCTCCATAGCCAAAATTTAAGCTGCTGAGTCTAAATAAGTGTTGTGTGATGCACATCACCAAGTCTGCTTTTCAGAATTCTTGGATTCAGATCTTTGATTCTGAAGCTGGCTGCTATTGATGGCAATGTTCTCATTTCCTAGGAAGAAGTAGTTGAATTGAGCTCTACAGGCCGACCAAAACGCCGTAGTCGAAAAGTGGTTGACTATTGTGAAGATCATAACTGTTCACCTGATGACTTGGAAAAATTAATCACCAAAATGCAGCAGGACGTAGAACAAGAGAGGTGCCTTGAAAGATTTTTTTTTTCTTGTAGTGTCTATCTCTCTCTTAATTTCCAGAGCTTCCGGTGCTTTGCTTACTAAAATTGATCAGGAAGAATGGCATTTCGCTATCCTTGTTATTCGCTATCCTTGTTAGCTTTATGGTTTGTTTCTTTGATTTTACCTGGTTTTTACTGAGCTATGACAGCAATGATTGTTGTACCATCCTTCACTGGCTCATTAGAGTTACAGTTAACTTCAGGACACTTCTGTGATTTAACCCTAGGGAGCAGCCAAGCGCCACACAGCTGCTTGCTCAGAGCTCCATCAGTGGGGTTAGGGAGAGAATCAGAAGGATGAAAGCTGGAAAACCTGTGATTTGAGATAAACACAGTTTTATAGGGAAGGCAAAGGCTGCACATGCAAGCAGAGCAAAACACGGAAGTAATTCACTGCTTCCCATGGGCAGGCAGGTGTTCAGCCATCCACTGGAGAGAAGGGCTCCATCATGCATAACAGTTGCTTGGAAAGACAAACATCATCACTCCAAATGTCTTCTACTTCACCCTTCTGTTGGTAACTAAATTGTTTGAAAGTTCCTTGGACATTAGGAAAATCTTCAGGTTGAAAAGTGTTTGCTAGATTTTTATTCGAGTCTGGTTTAGCCTATGAGAATAGACAATTAATCTATGTGTTAAATTTATGGTATGCATGGATCCCCTATGTTGGAGACAGTACTTATGCTTTAGTTCATGTAGGAGAGCTAAATAAGTGTGTTCATTGTGATTCCTGCAGTGTGGCTGAATTGGGATAGGCAGAGAGCTGATTCTGGAACATCTTGGGTATTGCTCCCCAGGAAATCTGACTGTGGTCTGGTTGAGGGCTTGTTTCTGTTCCCTTTTCTGCTGGGTGACTTGCACAAGTCAGATTCTGCTTCTAATTTCTACTGACTGCTCTTTTATATTTTACATCAATAATGGCAAACAGTTAGGCTTTCATTGCCAAGTGTGGCACTCTAAGGTTTTGTCTGGTAATAGCTTTAGAAACTATAAAGGATTTTGAGAACATGTCACAGCATGTGACTCCATTGCTTGATTTTGTTGTAGGGTTTTTTTCTCTCAAATGTTTGTAGCATAAAAAGGGGACACTTTAAGTACTAATAAGATGTTGTATCTTTTCAAGGCCAGTGGTAGAAGTGAGCATTCCCATGGATTCCGAGGTGAACCTTAAACTGCAGAATATTATGATGTTATTGAGGAAGTGTTGTAATCACCCCTATCTTATTGAGTATCCTTTGGATCCTGTGACACAACAATTCAAGGTACACGTTTTAAAAGCATTAGAGAAAATTTATTCAGCATTAAAAAGCAATAGATTGGGAGCTGATGGCAGTAAAGAATGACCTTTTCAATTTATTTGGCATACACCTACTATTGAAATCCAGCAGTATACTGCTGGAGTCATTTGAAATTTCCTGCAGCAGCATTTACCTGTTCAGGTGCTGTGCCTCTTCAGCCTTCGTACAGTGGTGCTGTGGTGTTCTTCACTGTGACAGTGCTCTTCTGCCAGTGGAGAGTTACTCATTCAGAGTCACTGGCTTCCATTGACTTGAGGTGCTTTAGGGGCTGCCTCAAGGTCTCCTCACCAGGATTATTTTTCAAAACAAATGCTAACATTGGTGAACTGTTCATGAAGTAAATTGTACATACTGCAGGAGGTGCAGTTGTAACATTTAAGTGTGAATTGTTGAAGAACTGAACCAAGTGCAACAGAGTTGTCTGCTCAGAGAATACTTCTCAGATTCTCAGAATATTGAGCATCCTGCCTCAAAAGGGAAAAAAAATCCAAGTTTTGTCACAAAGACCAGCTGGTAGTTTCATCTACACAAAGCACATGGAAATACAGGAAAGCATGAAATAATTTGAATTGAAAGAATCTTGAAGAACTGGATGTTGTTTGCACATTCTAAATGTAGATGTAGATTTGTAGGTCTGTGTAGTCATGTTTCCTATTTGATGAATGATAACAGAGCCTGCTATACTCCAGAGTATGCTGTTGAAATGTATCAATGTAAAGTCAGTGCATAAAAAGCAGATTCTCCAGTCAGGGGGGTGAGGGAAAATGAGTGTGTAGAAAATTGAGACTGTTTGACAGCTGATGCCACCACAGGAGTTAGTACTTGCTCAGGAAAATTACCACGGTGGCTGCTGTATGTTTCAGACCTTAGAAGTTTCTATATCCTTGCCCTTAGCAAGAATTAGATCTAACAAGCTCTCTTGAAGAATGGTTTATGGCAGCAGTGTGAAAACTTCCTGTGAACCTTTACTGGCTGTGTAATAACTTGTTCAGCGGTGCCTCTCTGTGTCCAGTAGGTGGAAGCCTTGTGCCTCAATTACAAGCTGGGAAACAAACAGCAGCACTATTCCATGAGGAAAAATTAACATAAGGGTTTCTCCTTCCAGAAATTGGATGAAAACTAATTAGTTTTAAAAAATATTTGAGCATATGAGATGGTAGGGTTCTATTTAGTTTAATTATGATTTAAGTGATTCGGTGTTGTTTGCTAAAAGTAATATTACTTGCAATATTATGGCTTCTGGTTAAGAAAACAGTGCACACCTGTTTCAGTGAGATTTCAGACAGTTTTTGTTGATGCTTCTGAGTTGGGGAAGCCATTGGTCTCCTTCCCTCCTAATATATGATCCCCTCTTCCCTGTTCCAAGGTTGATGAAGATCTAGTAAAGAATTCAGGCAAGTTTCTACTCTTGGACCGAATGCTTCCAGAACTTAAAAAGAGAGGACATAAGGTAAAGCTGAAGATTATTGGAGGGATGAGATACAGTAATCTCTTTATGAACAAAAAATGTTATTAAGGAATCTTTCTGGTTTTCTAGGTCTTGTTGTTCTCACAAATGACTATGATGCTTGATATTTTGATGGATTACTGTTACCTGAGAAACTTCAAATTCAGTCGACTGGATGGCTCTATGTCCTACTCGGAGAGAGAAGAAAATGTAAGTAGATGGACATGCCCTATGAGCACACTAGCAAATTCTGCTTTTGCTGTGACACTAGGATACGATTTTGCACAGCACTTTGCCTTTAACAGGCAAAACACCTCTTTGCTGAAAACTGTCTTCTGCCTTAGTATCTGCCTCTCAGAAATACTGAAGCAGTAAAGTGTGCTGCTAACTATTACCTTGAGGTATGCCTAAAATGCAGTGCTTCTTAAAATCTCTGACAGCTTGTATTTTCTGTGTTCATCTTTTTAAACAGATCTCTCAAAATAAAAGCCATGTTATGTTTGGTCCATCTACTTTTTTAGTAGATGAAATCTCTTCCAGATGCATCAATTTAATATTGATCCTCTCTTCCAGATGCATCAATTTAATATTGACCCTGAAGTCTTCCTGTTCTTAGTGAGTACAAGAGCTGGAGGCCTGGGCATTAACTTAACTGCGGCAGACACAGTTATCATATATGACAGTGACTGGGTATGTTGACAGATTGTTAACCTAGTGATATGTGTCAAAAATGCTTTCTCTTGCTGCTTTTGATAATCATTTACAAAGCCATTGTGGTATAGACAATTTCTATAACTTTAATGAGGTGTTACATGAAGGTAATAGTAGCATGTGCAAATATTTTGTGTGTGAAATAATACAGCCTCATTTGAAAAGTTCTGGGTTACTGAATACAACATTAGAGTTGGTTTCTGAGTTTGCCCTTGGGTTGCCAAAAGCAGAGGGGTTTTTTGTGTTGTCAATACATTTCCTTCTTTTTATGACTTAAATTTGACTATAGCTGGACCTTTTACGGGATCTCTGTTTACAACAGCTGCCATGTTAGTACCAGCTCCATGAATTTCCTCTGTGACTTGCCACGTGTTTTAGCTAGCTAGGATTCTGCTGCTCCTGTAAGTAGTATGGAGGCTGGGAAGAAGAGAGATATAGAAGGAAACAACTGAGGACCTCTGCATCTTTGCCTTATTTTAGTAGACAGTGCTGCTGTTTACAGCTTTAGAAATGGCTGAAAATGTTTAAAATACATTTTCTTATCTTCCAACAAAGAAATCCAGCGCAAACTTACAAGCAAAATTATCATCTAAATCTGTTATATTAACCATGTCCATCTGTAGAAAACTGCAGCACATGGTGCAGAAGCAGTCCAAGCTGGTTGGGTTTCTCTGCCTGTGCAGCTACAGCAGCAGAACTTGCCAATAGAGGTAGAGTTTCTATCACGTCTGTTCTGCTTCTGCACTGACTGAGCTCCCCACTAAAAATGCTGTATATGTGCTATGTCCTTTAAAAAAAAGATAATGGCATAACTAAATTGTTACTGATTTATTTCTTTATCTGCTCAGAACCCCCAGTCAGACTTGCAGGCCCAAGACAGGTGTCACAGAATTGGTCAGACAAAGCCAGTAGTTGTTTATCGTCTTGTGACAGCAAATACTATTGACCAGAAGATTGTGGAGAGGGCTGCTGCCAAGAGGAAGCTGGAAAAGCTGATTATCCATAAAAGTTAGTATTTTTTTCTTATGACTTTTATGTCAACATGTGTTGCTTTAACTCTCAAGCTGTAACAAATTTCAGTATCCTGCTTGCCTCTGTTCGGTGTGTTATAACCACAGAAGTCCAGTTCTGTTTGAACTAGTGCTAAATAGAACAATAGTCCTTGGGTTTATGTACAGAACAATGGTGATTCTTGTGGTCTTCTTGATTATATGGCTTGTCATACTCAAAAGTCTTTAGAATGTGATTCCTTTGAAGTGTCTCTTTTGGGGATGAGTATTTCTTGTACAGATCCTACAGGATCTGTAGCTTATTCTGTTTATGACGTTTGGACTGTAGCTCCATATATATAGAAATTTCCAAATATTAAGTTCACTTGAAGAATTGCAGTTCTTATAACTTGGCCTCTGAACAATAACTAGATTTATATTAAACTTCTTAGGAGGTTAAAAACATATCATCATTCTTGTATTCTCATATTGAGAGATAAAAAAGCCTTTTCTTGAGGGCATAAAGGAGCAAAAAGGCCACCCCTGTCTACTGCACAGTCAAGCCTAAGCTGTGGTTTGCTTCTGATTCTGGATAATGTTGGCTAATCTTTGATAATTATCCTAGAATTAGCCTTTTTCTTTGTAATCTTTTTGCACTGCTGTCTTGGTGTGACTGCCAGGGCTGCCTCTTTATAGGCATGTTATTGACCAGTATACTTTCTTGGTTTGGTTTGGTTTTCTTAATGACTTGATAATGGTCCAAAGTGAAGTTAAAACCCAAAGCAGCAAGATGAGCACACAAGGGGCTCTAATAGATGACTGCCATATACTAAGGCTGCACTGGAGACTGGGACTGCTTACACTGGAAGGAAGCTAAGTGTCAATGCCTTCAGTTATGCAGGAAGTTTCGTATTTATCTTGGCATCTCTGGGTGTATCACAGGTAAATCTTACTGCTTAGGTAGGGGTGTCACTTAAGGCACCTTTGGATTCATTGTGTAAATGTAAAGCTGATCTTATGGATCCTGTTATTCTGAATACCTGAAAAGTGTTGGAACTTTGGAGAAGTGAATGAGAAAGGAATATCACAAAACTAACCATGTAGGGTGTATACAGTACAAATACTGGAGCTTAAGAACTGGAATTTGTTATGACACAGTGGGTTTTTTTGGCTTTCTGTCTTATGCTTCTGTTACATTGAAGAAAGTTGCTTAGGAAGCTGTATTTTTCTTGTATCACGATTATGGCAACCTGAGACCTGCGCAGCACTAATTTAATACCATATGGTTTGTGAAACTGAAAGCTGAAAGGGAGAAACAGCATCACTAATAATGCATGAAAGGACCTGGAACATGTGTGTCACTGCTGTAGATGTGGGAGAGAATCCTCAGACCACTCTGGAACTAGAATCTGATTTGCATTTCACAGATAAACTCAGAGTTCTTGAAGGGAGATGGGAAAAGATTTAGGGAGGATGTCTGAAACGAAGATGCAGGAAGGAAGATGAGTGTGATGAAAAGAATCAGCGAAGACACATTAATAAAACTGGTACATATATTGGTAAAAACTGAGGAAACTTGTTACAGAACAACAAGTATTGCCAGTCTCCTTGAAATGTGTAAGACTGAGTTGACTTCATCCATGCTCAGCTTTGATTCGGTAATAATCTTGTGTAATGTTTTTCACAGTTGGACTGACATCCAGATTTGCTGTAGATAGGTGCTAGCATAGTCTCAAAAAAGCAGCCTGTGTCAGGGGTATTATTTTGTCATGTCTACCTATGTGATTAAAATGAGGCTGTTTTCTCTGCAAACCACATCTTTCACATATTTCCTGGTGGTTAATGCTACTTACTTTGTTTTAACCAGCTTACAATGCAAAGGGAACAAACTTCAGCATTCACCATCTAACTTTTTCTAATGTTTTTACTGTAAGTAGAACTAATGGCTTTTCTGCTCTGTGTGTGCATGTGGGCATGTTGAATTGGTGTTTCAATCAGTTCTTCTGCACACTACATATATATCTACACATGATAGAAAGTGAAAGGCTTGCATGCAAACCTTCATGTACCTCTTGAATCTGTCTCTCTTAGTGTAAGGTGTGTTTATCTGAGGGCTAAAACATTGGAACCTAGCATTAGTTTTTATATTCAACAGTAATTTTTTCCAGTCTCTGTGCTTTCTTAAAATTTATTCTTTCTACAGATCAGTTTAAAGGTGGAAAATCTGGTCTAGCACAGTCAAAAAGCTGCTTGGACCCTCAGGAATTAATAGAATTACTGAAATCCAGAGACTATGAGAGGTATGCAGATTTTATATTTTCTTGGACCATGAGTTTGTAACTTCTAACTTGCAAGCAGCTGTCAAAAGCTCTCTTGTCTTATGAAGTAGTATGTGGATCTTCATAGAGGAAAGAATGTCCTTCCTAAGGATTCTACTACATGGGAAAACTGACTTCTATGCAATACTAATATGCTTTTATCTGTATTGTGGCGTTGTTTGTTTTTTAACAGGGAGGTTAAAGGATCTAAAGAAAAAGTAATCAGTGATAAAGATCTAGAGTTACTTTTGGATAGAAGTGATCTTATTGGTAAGTCTGAGTTTTCATGTTTCATGTTTATTCTGTTCAACAGTAAATTCATATTTTGTAAGAGTCTTTGTATGTAGAAAACTGCCATAGCTTCATTTCCCTAAAGCTGTGTTGTCCATTTGACAAAGGACTCTTTGGTCCCTTTGTTGACATTTTCTATGTGGTTTGCTGGAGAAGAAATAACAGAATTAGACAAAAGTACTCCAGAAAACCACATTCAGGCATGCTGTGCCCTGAGCATACTGTGAATATGACAAGCATAGATTAGGATGTGTTCTGCAAAGCAGCTTTCAAGGAGAGTTGCTGTAATTGATCAAAATAGAAATTTTTCTCAGGAAAGATTTATTCCAGCAAACTTAAAAATGTACATCTATATCTTTACAAGTTCAGGATGTGAAACATTCTTGATTTCTCTTTCCAAGTTGAAGAAGGTGCTGTTTATCTTGTGTTATTAATGTGTAACATATTTATTGTGGTTGCTACTTTTTCTTTGCTGTGCTAATCAAAATTAATATGATAAAGTTGTCCAAAAATGTTAATACAAAGATATTTAATCTGGCTTCATATACTGAGTATTTGCTATAGCTAACTGCAGTTAGTGCATTAGAAAGTGAAATGCCAACTCCCACCCTGGTAAGCCATAATTACTACATTTATATAAATACAAAACTTTTTCACTAGCTTATTATTCACTGGAAGAGCAAGAAAGTGATTGCAGTTGCCAGGAAAACAAGTTTTCAGTATTTGAAGTTTTTGAAAGAATATTATTTATCAGAGCTGTAACTTTGTTCATCCTGGTAATTTCACTAAATAGGTTTTCTGGGTATTTTTTAAGGAAAATGAGACTAGTTCAGGCAGCTTTTAGAACTGCTTTTCTCCATTCACATTTAGCCAGAGATGTTGTAATTTTTTTTCTAAAAGTATACAGCTGAAAAATATTTTCAAGCACAAACTTCTAGTAGCCAACTGTTGATGAAGGAGCAATATGGTTTTATCAGCTTCTTCTCCAACTCTGCAAAATGATTTTGTCAACTTATTTTCCAAATCTGTTTTCTACCACACCTTTTATTATTGACCTTTGATTTGTTTCAATTGTAGATCAAATGAAGAACTCTGAAAAAATGAAAAAGGAAAAAATGGGTGTTTTCAAAGTCCTAGAAGAGTCATCGGAGTCCAATGCAGAATGTGTATTTTAATATGTAAATGTGTGCTCTAAGTAGTCATCTAAGTTCTTCCAGAGATGTCACTTATGCTTACTGGTCCTTGATGCTGACTTTCCTTAAAGCCTTGTTCAAATCCCTTGTGTTCTTCCAGTGAATTTTAACATGTTTTAGAGTATAATGCAGGTACTAGTTGTAGCTTTAGTAAGCTTTCATAAAGAAGTAAGAAAACAGCATGTTTCACATTTGCAGCTACTTCTTGTGCTCAGTGGTATAAACTGGCAAATTTGTTTAAAAAAATCTTCCTGTGGAAGTCCTAAACCCCCCCTGGTTTTTGGCTGTTTTTTAAAATATGGTGTCAATTATAGTTTTATTTGGAAGGGAGAGAATGTGCGCTTTTGTTAAAGCCATTTCTGTAGCTTCTGTTTTTAACTTTTGCAAATTATTTTGGTTAAATAAATGTCTGGTTTGTTCTAAAAGTCTATGGACTTTGGCTTCTTAAACAAGCAAAACTGTGCTTGAGTCCATTAATTCACACTTTCCTACTCATTTAGCACATTAGCCAATGTCACACATTTAAAGAAAAACAAAGTAACCCCACACAACAGCAGAAAAATACCCACACACAAACTGAACAGAGAAAACAGAAACTAAAAAGCAATGATCCTGAAATAGCCTAAATCTCTCTGGTGCTGACATTACTTCTGTATTGACTGTTGGTCAGCCTCTGCAGCTGAGTTGCCCATTTGAAGCAGGTGCAGGGAGCTACAAAGCTGATGAAGAGTCTGGAGCAGAAGTCTTAGGAGTGACCGAGGGAGCGGAGTCTGTTTAGCCTGGAGAAGGGAGATCTTATTACTCTACATCTACATGAAAGGAAGTTCTAATGAGGTGTTGGTCCTTTCTCCCCAGTAACAAGCAATAGGACAAGATGAAATAACCTGGGGTTGCACTAGGAAAGGTTGAGATTGTGTATTAGGAAGTTTCTTCACCAAAGAAGTCAAGCACTGAAACAGGATATCCAGGGAAGCACTGGAGTTGCCATCCCTTGAAGTATTTAAAAGATGTGGATGTGGCACTTGGGGACATGATGTATTGGTGGATCCAGCATTGCCATGCTAATGGTTGGATTCTATCTCAAAAGTCTTTCCCAATGAAATGATTTTATGGTTTTAAGTTGAAAACCTTTGCTGATAGCTAACTCATGTAGGTTAAATATACATGAAATATCCTTTACCTCTTGACTGCCCTTCTCCACCCAGAAAGCACTCTTGGCATTCATACACCCACATGGACGTTCTGCACTTTTCCTTTCCAGAGCACACTTCATTACCCTTCTCTGGACACGCTCCAGAGGTGTGTCTTCCAGAGGTGAGACACAACCAACCGGTGTCTTTCTTAGAGCAAGGGGCCCAGACCTGGACACAGCACTGGATGAATCAGGCAGCTTTTAAACTTTCAGCTGTGGTTTGTGAAAATGTACTTTAGGTGTCATTTAAAGGCTGTAGTCATGGAATTGCAGCTGGAGCTGTCACAGTTGCAGTTGTACTCACAGAAGAAAAACCCTTTTACCAACTCAGACTTCAGAAACCAGTTTTCATTCACTTTATGATCATTATTACTCTTATTGACCTGATATCCTATAGTAGCAAGAGATATTTATACTTACCTCTAAGGTAACAGATAAATCTCTTAATGAGTAAGCTGGCTTTGACCTTTGCCTGGTGAAAGCCCCGTTTTGTTGGTAATTGCCGAAGACAAAAGTTTCTAATTTTTCTGTTCAGTTAATTATTTGCCCGAGTAACACAAAGTCCAGAATGTGCTGTCTCCATGTTATATTCGCACTGTGCTAGTCTCCTTCATGCATCCTTTAATTCTAGTGAAGATATACTAAAAGATTTAAGAATAAATGCTTGTGCTGCTTTTGGCTAGGGTAGAGTTAGTTTTCTTCCCAGTGCCTGGTAAGGGGCTGTTTTGGATTTGTACTGAGCACGAGGTGGATAATACAGAGTTGTTTTTGTTATTGCTGACGGGGCTTACACAGAGCCAAGGCTTTTTTGCTTCTCATACCATGCCAGGGAGGAGTCTGGGAGTATGTGGTGGGCTGGGAGGAGATGCAGATGGGACAGATGACCTGAACTGGCCAAAGGGATATTCCAGATCAGATAACATCATGGCTGCTGTGTGAAGGAAGGAGGAAGGGGAGATGTTTGGAGTTACACTGTGTGCCTTCCCAAGTAACCATTACACCTGATGGGGCCCTGCTCTCCTGGGGATGGCTGAACACCTGCCTGCCCATGGGAAGCAGTGAATTAATTCCTTGTTTTGCTTTGCTTTTGTGTGTGGCTTTTGCTTTCCATATTAAACTGCCTTTATCTCAACCTAATCTTGTTAAAGAGTTCCTAATAAGTGACAGCAGCCTACATAACTTTTGAAGACTGATCTCCCCTACTTAACCTGCAATATGGTGCAAAATCAAAGTAATCAGTGTTAAAAATGACAGATTGTGCTTTGTGCTGTGCTGGTCTGCTTTGTGAGACAGTCCCTCTGGCAGGATGCTCACCCACTCAAACTGCCCAACACACTTCACATAGGAACCTTTTATGTGTTACATTATTGATGACCTAAAGCAGGCAGCTCAGTGTGGTTGCAAGGCACAAGTGACCCTATTTATCCTATTTTACTGTTGACATACTGTTTAATTCCTGGGGAATCTAGAACATCAGACTACAGTGAACACTGCAGTTGTCAAATATTTTGCCTTGCATCATAAAAGATAAATACATTCCTTTTCTCAGTCAGCCACAGCGGAGAGTGATCAAAGTCCTCAAGTAACAAATGTGAACTTCCTCACCTAACCCACTCCCTCATAATAAATTGGATCAACTCTGGCATCCACATTAGAAACCTACACTACCAGACTACTCCACAAACCTTCTGTAAACTCCTGTGTCAAGCCCCCTGCAGTCAGTTTTCTCAGCTGCCAGCCTGGCTGCAGGAGCTCAGGCACAAAGCAAGGCTTGTTGCCCATTTTCTGTGCAGTGTTGGGTGAGAGGGCAGGGAAATGCCAGGAATGGTCCAGGCTCTAATGCCCTTGCCCCCAAAATCATGAGGTTTTCTGGAATGACCACCGATGCTGTTTATGTACAAAATAACGTAGTGGCTTTGTAGGCACTGGAGGGCTCAGCCCAGGCTCTGGGGCTGGACACAGTGCTCCAGATGGCCTCAGCAGCCAGCATTCTCCTGGGGTAGCCCTGAATCCCCAGGCTGCTGAGAAAGCAGGTGGTGTGGAGCAGCCACAGTCCCACCACAGGGCAGGAGACGTGGTCCACAATACAGCCAGAGCAATTTGTGCCTACAGGTCACTCCTTCACCCCTGCAGGTCTGTGCTTCCCACCACCGCACTGGCCTATTGTGCAGTCCCTCCTGCCAACACTGAGCACTTTCCCTATGGAAGTGTGCTGTGGAGAGAGGAGAGGATTAACCCCCATAAGCAGCTGTGAGGGAAGACATCATCCCAGCAGGGAAAAAAATCCCTCCACTCTCACCTTGAAAAACAGCTGCTTGTGTTACTGTATGTAGTTTGTGCAGATGTGTGCTGATTTGTGCCAGCAGCCCAGAGAAGCCAGGCTTTTCCCAGGGATGATCCAAAGAAAGTTTGATGGTTGAGCTATGGCAGCCTTGCTTGCTTGCCTCTGCCCATAGAAGGAGCCTGAGAGAATGAACTAAAAAACTGTTGGTGAATTAGTCCCCTGCCCAACCTGCCCAAAAGCTGCTCAGTTTATCTGAACAGTGGGAGGCTTACAGCCTTGGTGTCAGGTTGGCTTTACCTCAGATGAGGATGAGGTTTGGGGTTGTGGTTTGAGCTTGGCTGTTTTGGTTTCTTTGTTTTTTGGGTTTTTTTTACAATGCAGCTGTGCTGTGGTGTGATTCATTGTGAAGGAGAGGAAACACAGGGTGCAGCAGTATAGCGTTGCTGAACACAGACAGGACTTTCCAGGGCAGGAGCGTGACCCTGTGTGCAGCTACAAACCCATCCTGCTGATTCCAACCAGTGGCAATTCGTTTTAAAGGAAAGATGACACATCTTGGACACCATTTATTTTTACATTATTAAGAACAGCCAGCATCTTTACCTAGAGGTCTGAGAGAAATAACCACTGCTGGCCTCCTCTCTGCTCTACACGGTGCAGATTCTCTTCCTCAGGCACCATCAGCCCTTTGTCCAGGGCGCAAGGGGCATGTGTCTCCCTCCCCACAGCAGCCACCAAAGGCACCCTCCAGCAGCTGTGCACAGCAGCAGCACAAGGAGCAGGGTGATGCCTTGGGCAGCCACATATGGTTCCCCCCAGGGGAAGCCAGAACAGGGACTGTGGCCACTCAAACCTTCCCCTCTCCACAACGATTCCCTGGTTTCCAGCAAGCATCATGCAATCTTTTTTGTCACAGAGCTCAGTTGGGGACTCTGGGGAACAAAGGGGCATTTGTGGTGATGCAGTAGCAGGAAACACGGACGTGCCTGGTCCCATCAGCATGAAGATGGGCGTGTCCATGTGCTGGACAGAGAGGAGGCAGCTCTCGGCTGCCTTGCCCTGGGCACAGGCCACCAGTCTGCTCTGAGGCTTGGCTGTGCCCACCTGCCCCTTGCTGGGTGCCAGCAGGCAGCTGCTCATAGCTCAGCTGGCAGCAAGACCAGTCTGACTCAGCTTTGTAAATCCCTCCCACTATTCTCCAGGATAAACACAGCCATGCACTGGGCAAATCTTCTGCTGCCCAGGGAACCACAATCTAGAGCACAAGGGAAATAGCAGAAAGCAGACACTTCTGCCTTGTGGATTCACCTCATTTATTGAAGGCAAACAGATGGCAAATAATGAGAACACAGAAAAGTTGTAATCTGACTTTGGCCTCTGATTTTCCTGTATGATTGACAGTACAATGAAGGAAAAGTATAATTCTATGTATTAAAAAAAAAGGTGAAAGAGAAGATGAAAAGAATGTTGAACAATTAGTGACATCTCATGTGAACAGATGAAGGATTAATAATGGCAAGGAAATTCAAAGCCATGCTTAGCATTCCTTATTGCAAACAAGATTCTGCAGGGGGTAGGGATAATGCTCTCCAAGGAAAATCAGCAGAGGATAAATCATCCATGCTGGCTTTGTGAGCAGCACGGTTTACTATGGGAAGACGGTGACCACCTCGTAGCCCTCCGGGGGAATCACCCGTTCCCGCGCGTGCTTCTCACAGTAGATTTGTTCTTCCACAAAGAAGTGTCCTTTCTGCTTGAGATTGGTGCCACAGTCGCTGCACACGTAGCACTCGGGGTGGCGCTGCTTGTCCCGGATCTTCACGAACATCCCTCTGGGGAGGAACCAGCACCTCTCAGTGCCCACCACTGTCTCCCTCCTCTCCAGCCACCTCCCACCCAGCCCAGCCCCAAACCAGTGCCAAAGGTGAACAATTCTGCTCCTGACCAAGTCCAAGTATAGGCCCTAATTCTGGTCAGGCAGATGTTAACAGCCAGCACTTTTAGAAGTCCAACATGTGCTGGCATGGCAACAACTCTCCTCTAGAAAGTGTTTCCCAGCATTGACCTGGGGACAGCCCTATCACCTGCGATAGCAAGAATTACTGTGATGGCTGCAGACAGCACAAGAGCATTCAAATGCCCAGTATCAAATGGCAGGCAGTAACTTGACCATTTAGGGAAATAAAATCCAGGTACAAGCCAACTGGATGGCACAACAAATAGAGAAATGCATGGATGAAGGCTGCACAGCCAGCACTGTCCTTTTACTAGCGACTGATATGTGGGAGAAGCACAGAGACCAGGTCCTGGTTTTCATCTCAGACATACATGGCTGCTTGGGAGCTGCAGTGAACAGATCCAGTCAAATGTGGGCCAGCTCTTACTGGAAGACTTCACAGTTCAGCCCAACAGATGACTAGGAAAACTACAAAAACTACACAGCAATTTTTAACTACCATCAGCCCCAACACAACAATTTTCCTGTATTATTTTGTTCCAGCAGCCATCTCTATTTTCTGTAATTCATTAGTTTTGAGTGCTATTCAAGGCCTTGTGCTTTCTCTCCAGACCTACCCAGCTGGTTGAATAATTACAGGGTTTGTCTCTGATTCATATTTTACAGGATATGAATTGCCTCTGTAATGAATCTGCTGGTCCAGATGCTCCAGGCATGCCAGGACCATGCAATCACAGTGCAATGGGTCTCAGCAACAGTATGACAGCCTGTGGTGGGCAGCATGTGGAAAATCAGAATGCTTCCATGACAATGCAGGTTTGGCTATCAGAACTTGACTGCTGTGTAGTCAGCTATTAAGGGGGCTCCAGGGAAGAATTTGAGGTTGAAAAACTGAGCAACTTGAAGGGTTTTCAATGCTGGGTCCCCCATGTGGTCACACTTATGATATGGCAGCTCTATATCAAACCCAAACCCCAGGTCTGCTAGAGCTGGATTTTATCCAAGTAAAGACAAAAAAAACGTCTGCATAGACACAGTGGAGGTGTGAGGTCCTACAGGAGAGTGGGGAGCAGAATATAGCTCTGCAGTCCCCACTGCCTCTGAGCACCAAGGCAAGTCTCCTTGCCATGCCTGGGAGCACCAAGACAAGAGATACATTAAATACACATGGAAAGGTCATTTTGTATCCAAATTCTGTAAACGGATTTCAGGTAAGCAAAACACTGCAGCAACACCTGCCTCAAGGTTTGACTCACAGGGACTTGCTCTGGTTTCCACTGACAGATCTGTAGATGGAAACCCAACTCCTGCCTCCCTGCAGGGAGCTGCAGAGTTACTGTTATTAAAGCTGGTGAGAATAAATGTGCCTTGAGTCTCCTGGATGCACTGGATGTGGGTTAAGTGAAGTTGTTTCCATGCAGTACCTCAGCTCCTGGCACAGGCATGGGCTGCTCACCCACAACCCCAGGGACAGGCTTACTTACACAATGCCAGATCCACACTTGTCACACATGGGCAGCTTCTGGGCATTCCCAATTGATGAGGCCACCTTTGTGGTAGGGGCTTTGACGCTCCTGAATCCAGATGGTTTGGTAGGGTCCCCTGGGGGTGGATGGAGAGAGCTTCAGAGCATGTGAGATGCATGGCTTGATGCTGTTCCTCCCAGCAGATGCTCGGCGGGGGGTATAATATTCTTTAACCCCAGCTCTGAGGCAGGGATTCATGCATGGAAAGTGGACAGGGATTTAGGGATGGGAAGGAGGAGGGACACAGCAGAACCTCACCCTGGCAATGTGAGGGTTTGAGATGGTGGGCAGTCAGACGAGAGTATTTTCTCATCTTAAAAGCCCTTCAGACTTCAGCTGATGTGTCTCACATGCACAGATGTGCAAAGCAAAGCCCCAGCCTTGGCAGTAGTGGAGTCTGCCTGGTTTGTCCTGATCACACACTCGTGGTCAAGCTGATTCCAAGATCTGAGCTCAGAAAGAGGTGGGTGCTCTGGCAGGTTCAGGAGGACTGTCAAAACCCTTTTCCAGTCACTGTCTGTTTTACAATGGAGCTGGTTCCCCCAAGACTCCAGGAAGATTTGGTTAACAAGCTCCTTCTTGCAGGGCCCGGGGACACTGCGGATAACTTTGCACTACCCCGCTGTTACACAGCACGCTCCAGGTATCTCCCTACTGCAACTTCTCTAAGGCAGAGAATTCCTGCAGCGCCCTTGCAGGAGACATTGTGCTGACCTGGATGCCTAAACCAGCAGTGGATTCTAGATGCAGGGTACGAGGCAAGCCTTTAAATATCTGCAGGGAAAAAGGAGCTTTTTATAAAATGACACCAATGATGGGACTAATGTTATCTATATGACTTTTCCAAGGGGTTCTATACCAGTTAACAGGGGAAGGATGCTGCTAAGACTCCCATGATATTTCACCAGAAACACCCTGGACTGTGAGGGACACTGATAAACCCTTCTGACCAGTGTCAAACCAAGAGCACATTTAAAATAGGCATTGCCAGTGCAAGGGGTGGAAGAACCCTCCAAATACATACCCTAGTGACCAGCAACATCAGGGACTCACCACAGCCCCAGGCAGCATCAGTGATAGAAGAGCTGAAGGAAAAAGGGCAGAACTGCCTACTGCAGCTGTGGGGTGATGCTGCACTGGTCTGCCTTTAGGGCAGCCTTCAGCTCAGAGGCTTGCACCCAGCTCTGTGCAGATGTTGGTCCAGAGGTGCAAGTTTCCTAACCCTCTGAACATAGCAAGAGCCACCTGCCCTCCAAGAGCTGCTGCAAGTGACCCTCACTGGGAAGCAAGCAGCAGCAATCACATTTTCAGACTCTTCCCTATCACCTCTCCACTCCCTTTGCTTCAACCAACACTCTGCTCTTATCAGCAACACTGACAACACATTTTTAAATCTCTCCTAATCAAACACCCACAGGAAACATGGCATGTTCCACCCAGGAGCACACTCTCTGCTTTTGAGCAGAGGGTGAGGTCTTAAAGGACCAGTCGTGGTGCTGCCAAACACCCCCACTGGATGCTGTGCCTGGCCCAGGCTCGAAGCTGGTGCAAATCAGCGCAGTCAGCGATGGCCCAAGGGCCTTGTCCTAGCTGGGGGATTGCTCAAGCTGCCATTCACACGCCATTGCCTGGAGCCAGGCTGGGAGAAGGCCCATCCAAGGTGCCATTTATCACACGAACAATCTGACTCTGCAGCAGTGTGCGTTTGAAGCTGGCTGAGCAGCAGGGCAGGCTGGGCCACGGGACATTATCAGCTCACTGTGGAATACTGCCAGAGCCTATCCCGGCCCGTGATCGGGCAGGCAGACCTTGTGCCAGAGAATCTCAACAATGCTGCGAATCTTCAAAGAAAGATAAAACAGAGAGGCTTTTGCTTCTTATCTTCTTCACCACCGCTAAGCACAGGGGAGGACCTTGGCTTCCTGAGAAGTCGGGGCTGCTCCTTCCATGCAGGAGCTGAACCCTAGAGGGCAAGCTGCAAACATTCAATATTTAAAAGACTCTTTCAGGTAGTTTTTTTAACAGCTTATTAAACACTCCATGATCCTGGTTTCTTTCTTCCGATTGTTTCCTTATTTCCTTCATTTTCCTGTTTCCCTACAGACAGCACAGACCCACCAGCACTTGGTTGATCCGTTTCTCTTTGTGGTGAGTATCTCACCACCAGGTTTTTTTTGGATTAAACTGAACCTACCACTGCTAAGCTAATAACACAAAAGACTGGCCTAAGGACAAAAAAAAGCTCATTCTTGGAATTCTTTTCCCATTCACTTGTTTATTTTATTTTATTTAAGGGGAGAAGAGAGCACGATTTAGCCCCCAAATAAGTTAATTGCCTTTTTTATCTTAAACTCTGTAGCTCTGAATTATACAAGTCCAGATGTCAGATCAAGAATGCTAAGAAGAGCGAATTTTCAGAGGTTAAAAGCTGTGAGCTGCTCACTGTAACACAGCTTCTTTATTTTTACATTCAGCTGCAGAAGGGGATACTTTTTCTTGTGTAGGGAGATGGAGTTCAGAAGCACCAGGACTCATTGAAGAGGACTGTCTTGTGATACCATCCAAAGTCTTGAATCTAAGATGGTCTTTAATGAGTGAATACTATCTTAAAGGGGGCAAAACTTTAGAAACTGTAGCAGGTTTTGTAACTTTAAAAATTCCTTCTTGATAACTAAATGTTGCAAGGGTTTATTTCTGGAGCGCTCACTCAATGATTCAGGAATGATATGGGCCCATAGATATGGAAAACTAATCATTGAGAGAATATGAAGGAAATGATTAGTGACAGGGTCTGTAGGTTTCTGTAGAAGCTACCTACACATGCTACCTTGGCCAATCAACAGCTAAATGGAAAATAAAGTTTTAGATGTTACTCAGCCCAAGGAACAGCAAAGGGGAAGAGCACACTCAGATCAGGTGTGCAGTAAGTACTCACCTTTCTCCTCTGACTCCAAGATCTCTTGCAACACAAGAAATGAAACAGACTGTTTAGGTGGTTCATTTGACTCTTGATTCTCCTGCAGCATCTTGTAAACCTCAGATTGTTTGTCTATGGTAATGCTGCCTGGGGTCTGGTTATGCTGACCTAAACTGAGGAAGGAACAGAGAATCCTCTTGTTAAATATATGAAAATAAAGCAAATCCCTCTAGCAAAAATTTCGTGATGCATCATATGACTGAAGAATGAACGTGCAAAGCACACGCACGACAGGAGGCCACGAACACAGAGGTGCTGGATGTGCCCCGGGTGGGACTGGCATGCTGGGCTGTCTGCCCACACCACTGTCAGGAGGAACCTCCAAACTGAAGGATTTGAAAATAGTGTGGACAAATATACAGTGGGAATTATTTAAATCAGTGATTTAAATTGTCAAATGCTGGACTAAAGGACAAGAGATGGACTAAAGGACACATGAAGTTCCTGCCTACCTTGTGTTCTGTAGCTGCAGAAAAACATACCTGATAAAATGAAATAGCTGACAAATCTCCTCTGATAGCTCAATTCTATAACATAGTCTTATAAATGTAAATGGTCTACTCGGTTTCACCATTCTTGCACTCTGTGATTGCATGAAAAGTGCATAAACATTCTGAGGTTCAGACTAAATTGCAGAGGGAAATCTTTTTCTTGAGGAGGCAATTGCTTACTTCCCATGCCAATGTCCGATTGAGTCACCTGGGAGTTACTCTATATAATAAACTCTTCAAGCATCAGAAGTAAAATCATCACATGAGTTATGAAATGCTATCTCCATAAAAAGAATTTCATATAATGTTTCCATCTTTAGCAATTTTCAGTGGAGCAGGAAGCACATTAGAGTTGCAAACAGTAGAACCTTTGAAGCCTGAATCTGTTACTGAAACTTCTTACCCAAAATAAAATAATTATGTGCCTTCTATTAGACAGATGATGTCCCATTTTCCACATTACATTCATCTCATGCAAACTCATATACTCCCACTGCTCTATCCACCCAAAAAAACATTATGCAAGAAGCCTTTCATTGCAGTTTTCACACTAAGAATGTTTCAATAACATGCATCCAAGAAACAGAGGCTAAATCATCTTAAAAAGCAATGGAGTCAAACAAAGCCATCACATTTCAACCATGCATTGTGGCAGTGTGAAACATACAGATCAGCTCTCCCAGGTATGCACCCTGTATGTCCACTTGAATATACAAGACTTCCAAAAGGCTATAAAAAACCATCAAACCCAGATTTGTACCAGCAAAGTAAAATACCTCAAACTACCAGGGCAGAAGGCTATGATGCTTAAATTAAAAAACATCTCCAAAATGCACATGTATCTTTTGAAAGGGTAATGCCACAGGCACAGAAATTGTACCTGCAAGATACTGAGTCTCTGTATGCCAGCTGATTTTTGACACCTCCTGTTACACAGGTCCTTTATCTGCAGCAATCACCATCAACTGATGCCCTTTTCTGTGCACATGAGTTCTCTCATGCAGAAAGTCTGTGGGGTACAACCCCAAAAACATTTATCAGGTCTTAGACTCACACAACCACTACTGGATCTTATTGCTGCTACCATGGGCAACTTGCAACACTGACTGACTAATACTGGATCACTGAGCCTTAAATATTGTCAAGAAGATAGTAATAAAAGCCATAAAGATACAGCCTTGCACAGAATCTTCAAAAAGCACAGTTCATTTTTTACCATTTGATGCCAGCCTGTTTGCAAAGCTTTCAAGGGTCTCAAGGCTACAGGAAGGCCCAGTGCTTGGAGCACTCCCTTTTGCCATTAAACACTGCTGATGTTTGGGGCTCCTTTGTGAGCACTATCAGCTCTCCAGGCCAGCACAGAGAGCTGGCAGTGTGACCCTTTCTGGTGCGCATGGTACTGACTACAAGCTAGAGCACTGACTTAGAGCAAGGAACTGCACTGAGTTACAAGGCAGGAGTAAATCCTCAGGCTCCTCTTGGCTCCTGGCACATGGGTCCAGGGGTGAGGACACCAGCTTTTCTGCTTTGACATACGTGGTTCCCAGAGGGGAACTGTGAGCAGTCCAGGAGCCATGAGATCTGGCTGTATCCTTTTCTGCCCCATGGAAGCCCTGGGACTGACCACTGTCCTGGGCCACATGTCACACAGCTGCAAGCTGCTTGGTCATATATCAGGAGGTTCACAATTCATCCTTGACTGAACTCCTGTGAGACAGGAGTACTGACACTGAAGTCCTCCCTGTAAAATCCAGAGGCTATCACTTGGAGGCACAGGCCAGGGGGTTCCCAAGTACCACAAAGAAACATCAAACAGCACCCAGGCCTTGTGATGCTGAGGGTCACCACAGGCCCTGCAGACCTCAGAGCATGCTGAGCATTGCCCACTCCTTCGGGCAGAGGTAGCCTGTGCTGCAGCAACCTCTGCAGACAAGTGGGCAGGGGTGGGAACACTGACTGTCCCTCCATGTGCCTAGGGCCTGCCAGGCTGCTCCAAACTCGAGTATTGTCAGCCAAAGATGGAGAGCATGGGTACCTGCTTCAGCCTGAAATGAAACATGCTCAGCACACACTCATGGCCAATGAAACAAAAGAACAAAGACTGGCAGCACCTGTCAGTCACAAACAACAAAAGTAATTTCAAACACAGGAAAAAACCAGCTTTCAGGATAAAGCACTCTCCTACCCACAGCAAACCCATCTGCTGCAGGTGGCTCCTCCTGAAAAGCCACCAGCTGCTGTCAGGTCCCACTGTGTGGATGTGCAGGGGTAATGAACATACTGACATGCTAAAAACATGTTCTGGTGTTTCCCACGGTGTTGGGCACAGACACAAGGCAGAGAAAGCTCCTGTGAAGAGTCATGCACTAAGACTGGACGGGTGAAATGTAAATGCTGTTTTCTTGTGACCGGACAATGCCATGAGGCACAGACGGGGACAAGGGACTTGTGGACACCGAAATGCAGACGAGCAGATGTGCTGAGCTGGCTGCAGAGGCCACAGGCAGGTTACCTGGGGAAATCAGGGCTAACAGAAGAGATCTGTCCCTGCAGGGTGTCCACGATGTTGCTCTGTGAATAGAGCTGCAGGGGAGAACTGAACTGCACGTGCAGCACTTTGAGTCCCGGCACCTCCACTTCTACACGGCTGTTGGGGCTGACCTGGGCCATGTGCTTCAGCTGCTCAGGCCCCACTCGCACCTGGCTGGGGCTGGAGGAGGCGCTGTGCCTGCGCCGCAGCTCGGAGCTCTGCAGAGGGTCATACACAGAGGCGATGGGAGCCTGAAGCTGCCAGCCCATGCGTCCACACGGGCAGTGGGAAGTGGGGTTGTTTAAGGTTTGTTTGGGGTTTACATTGCCAGATTGAGGGGAAAATGCAGAGGAGAAAGAAAGTAAAGAAGAAAGAAATTAATTAAGGACAAAGCCAAATACTTCAAGCCATTAAGCAGCTGCAGAATACTGTCTGACGACACACCACTGAATACACAACTTTACAAGCTTCTAGCTAATGCTGTGCCTCTGGTCTCACACTCCAGGTGTGTCCACACAAAAACTAAAAGCAAGTACACCACTGACAAGCAAATGCATGGGTTGTAAAAGCAATGAAGTGGCAGAAGGGGTTTCATTATACACTAACTCCCTGTGCACACACTTATGGTCCCACTGTCCAGACAAGGAATGCTACCTTCACTGCTCCGCTTCTCAAAGCTAGCCTTGGCATCCTATTGAGGAGTAATCTCACCTCCCATGCCAAACCAGATGTGCTCAGCAGTGGGGCTTCTCTATCCCCACCTGCTTTGTGACATCAAATCCAGTGCAGACATTTGCTTTTATTTCTGTATGTACCATAGACCTGCATTTATACCACACACCCTCTAAGGATGAAGCACGGACCAGGTCTCCAGTCATGCCACCACGTGCAGTGGCAGGATCAAGTGCTGGGTTCAGACAAGCTGTGTATCTGCAGGGTGCAAGATACAGGGGATGCAGATAAATGTCAGGTAAACCCAGAGCAAGGCCAGGCATGTGCCAAATAACTCAGCAAAACTGATGGGCAGGAATTTAAAGGCAGCTGGAAGGGTGTGTAAAGGGAGAACCTAAACATACTGTCTTGTGCACTGGGGAGACTACAGTGGGTTTTTACAGCAGGCTGAGGTCCTTGGCTCTCACTGAAAACCAGGAGTAATTAATTTGCTTTTGATGACTCTGTAAACAAAAGCATATTAGCATCAAAGCCTCATTCACAGTTTTCCCAGCATTCCTTTGCGACTTGCTGTTTCAGCAAGGAAAAGATGAAAGAAATGCCACGTATCCAAGATGCAGCAAGGCTGGCAATGGATGTTCCTGCTAGGAGGAGCAGAGTGAACCACAGCCCTAGAAGGAACCCACCGCTTTGCTGATCTCTGCCAGAGAAAGGGATCAGCTACAATTTTCCAGCCATCTACCTGGCTTCCAGGGAGTGCTCTCACATGAAGGAGATGCCAGATTAGGCAAGCAATGTTATCTGACCACCAGATGGTCCCATCAAGTTAATGCAAAGTCAGATTTTCCTTGTCCTTGCTCTGCTTTTGCCCAGCCCCTTAATGAGGCTGCTGAGTCTACCAGAAGCAAATGAAGAACCATCTGTCACCTCATCTGCCAGCTGCAGCACTGTAACTGCCTAGAAGGGACCATGCTGCAGACTGGGCTGCCAGTGCAGGGTTTCACTCATGGGCACTCAGGCTTGTGTTAAACCACAATCAGGTCTTTGTACCCTGCAACAGCAGAGGCAGAAGTTAATTTTGATTCCCCATTCTCAAATTCAGAAATTTAGTCAAGTATTACCAAAAGTCTTCCAGCTTTTATTATAAAAATAGCCAAAGCCTTCTAGGCAGTTTGACATCACTATGCAGAGACTTAAAGCAGTTAAGCAACGTGACCATCACAGCCAGAAAACTTTCAGATACCTCCTGGTTTATTATCTCCAATGAAAAAAAAAAAAGGGGAACTCTGAAAATCTAGGATAAAATAGTATCTTTGGTGAGGCTCAGTTGCAAACACAAGGATGAACGGGCCCTTTTAAGGTTGGGACCCTTTCCAATCTCATACATAAAACCCTTCACACAGGAATGAATGTTTCAGCTACTTTTTTAAATTCTGTGAAAAGCAAAGTTTGATAATAAAACACAGAAATATCAAAACTGAGGCAGAGCCCGTCTGTGAATCCCAGGCCAGCTGGGAACAGGGATGGGTGTGCTTTCTGCACTACCTGGTGCCTTTCCTGCCCAGCATTGCAGTGAAGCCAGCACAAAACACTAACTTTAGTAAGTGCTTGTAACAAGCTATCAGGCACCTGTTCAGACCAGCAGGCTGGTATGTCATGCTGAACGCACACGGAAACTGCGTCGGTCTCTGCTAAACAAAGAAATGCAACAGCATTAATTTCATGTCTGCACCTCATGAAACATCCCCCACTCCTCCAAGCCCTGTCCCTGGGAACAACATCCACACTTGTGCCCCGTCTACTTCCATTGTCCTGAAAGAGAGCTTTTCTTGGTTTAACAAACCAGCACCTTCACAGTGAACTTGTGTGTTCTGAAGCCTTTCTCTGGAGGCCCAGGGAGGGAGGGGAGGTGAGGGAGGTACTTACGGCTTGGTAGGCTCCAGGGCCCCAGGTGATGTTTTTGTCTCCACTGCATTGTTGAAGGTCTGGATGTTCTCTGAGGAGTAGAGCCCTGCCGGGCTGTTATACTGAGCAGTGACCACCCTGGGGGCAGAAGCTGTGGCAGCAGTGAAGGGCACTGCACTCCGATTGTGTGCACTTCCTATGTGCCTTATTTCCTGCATGCAAAGGAGCAGAGGCAACAGTCAGAGGTGCTCAGGCATGCAGGTGGGTGTGCCAGGGCAGCCCCACAGCCACTGCAGTGGTGGCCTTCATGGGTGGTCTCAGCTGAGGAGCAGATGACCACCAAAGCAAGTGAACATCATCCACATGGCATGAGGGCCCATCCTGGATCGCTTCAGGATGACCTTCAGGACACTTCAGAGTTGACATTCTTGAAATATAGAGCTCAGAAATACGGCCAGAACTATTAGCTCAAGATGACACATACCTGGGAGCTCCTGGAAGCCTACAGTAAGCTATAGGACCAACTTTCACATGCAAGACTACAGATTCTAAATACTCCTTCCAATTCCTGAGTGTGGTTGATTTCTATGGAAAAGGGAAGATGAAAGGCAGAAAGATGAGCACTTCTCAATGACATCTGAAAGTTTAGCTTCCTTT
This sequence comes from Anthoscopus minutus, assembly GCA_013399455.1. Taxonomy (NCBI): domain Eukaryota; kingdom Metazoa; phylum Chordata; class Aves; order Passeriformes; family Paridae; genus Anthoscopus; species Anthoscopus minutus. The sequence goes on along the minus strand of VWYI01020938.1, from coordinate 74,418 downwards.
AGATAAGACAGCCAAAAAGAAGGGATTTGTCATTACTTCAAGTGCTCTGGAGCATCTGCTCCTTCAGCTAAGACCAGGGTTCACAGCTGTCTTTGATGAACAACTTTGGAATTTCTGGACAAGAAAATCGACAACAAAGGTGTAAAGATGACCATTGTTAATACAAAAGATTGTCCACAGGCAGTGACAGCTAATTTTCAGCAGCTTCTTCAGTGCCAGAAGTACAAACTATCACCCAGATGTTCTGGGTTTGCTGCAAACTGGAGGCTTCCAGCAGTAGTAGTGTATACTTAGAAACACAGTCTAATAAGACTAATCTAATAAGATTACAATCTAACAAGAAAAGGGGCAAATTCAAGTTAAATAAGAGTTGAGATAAGGCTCTTCTTAATCACAGGCAATACTAACAAAAATGAGGACATTTGTAAGCCTCATCATCTGTTCAGCAGGCTGGGAATTAGCAGCCTTGTGGCAGAGATAACAACATCCAGGGCTTATTTCTCACCAAAGAAGATACTTGACCAAAGCAAAGAGCATTATGAAGCCTCACTAGTGCAGGCATAAGAAAGGACTAACAGCCACAGAGGTGAGAGAGCTAAGAGATGGCACCAAAACACCATTTTTAAAATGTTTCAGCCAGCCATAGAGATTGCGCATGGCTTGAACACAGGGCTAACAGCCAATGGCACAGGATGAAAGGGGGCACTTCTCAGCATGCTGGCCCCATGGGTCCCAGCTCTAATTAACACAACTAGTTCCCACTCCCACTCTAAGCAGGCACTGACTCCTACAGCAATGACGTGAGCTTTTACTGCCCTATGAATATCTCAACAGCGTTTGTTTGATAGAGATACAGTTACAAGATAAACACGCATTAGAAAAAAGTATGACTTAAATCCCCCTACAGATTTTATTTTAAACCACTTTTTTGTCTCCAGACTTCCTTAGGCAGCTGGCTAGCCTTCCCAGACTGACAGATGGGAGTCATCTCACTTCATGGCATTTGAATGCTATTTATGGCATCAAGCAGAGCATAGAATCCCTTTGAGAAGAGCGGCATGGATCCAAATGCCTTCATGAGTTACAAGTCATTTGAAATCAGTGGGGTAGCTCAAGATGTTCAGGTGTGGAGTGACGAGGCTGCTCTCTCACAGTTTTCTGGCCAATATGTGTGCATGTTAGCCATGAAGCTTTCCCACATACCAAAGGAAAAATGACCCTGGAGTAATTAGCTAATCTCCCTTTGTTGCAATCTCATTCAAACCACATAACAGGACTTGTGAAAATAGTCTTTCCCATGGCAAAAGTGTGGATTTCAGCAAAGAAAAATTTACTTTAGCCCGTATATCAAACCATGGGGAACATTTATATCAGCACTAAATACACATGGTAGCCCATAATTCAGAGGCCATGAATGGGAGAGGGTTACAGATGTGCACATAAGTAGCTGGTTTTGTGAGAGAATGAGGCAGAAGGTTTAGGCTAAGGGGGGTTCTATTCTTAGGTCAAATAGGCTCAAGTTGAAATCATGTCACAACATGCATTGAGGAAACATTTAAGCATTAACCAAGAATTAAAGAAAGGGAAGTAATTTACAGTTTATTTGTTTGGTTTTTTTAACTCTAGTTTCCTGAGAAAGTAAGGTGTCTCAATTACATACCCAACATGCACATGGGCATGGTGAATCTTTGAATGTGTCATCCAAGTCAAATTCAGTTTGACAGTGATGGAGGCCTCAAGGATTCTTATCTTCCTGCAAGTGTTGAGAAAACAGGGCAGCTACATGGAGAAGAGAGACTGACATCACATTAGTGCCTTGACTGCAAGAACTGCAACACACACTCTGGCACAGAATCCACATAGGAGCTTCTGTCCTACTTTTGGCCATCAGGTAGGTTTTCTGCTGTGTAGTAATACCTAGACCATAAGTTAACCATAAGTGGTTGAAAGTCCCAACCACTTTCAAAAGTGTTGGGACATCTGCAGGAGCTGTCAGGTGTATAGAGGTCACTGACTATAATTATGGGAGTTTACAACAGTTAAATAGAGAAATTGGTGCAGAAGATTAGAAAAATCCCATCTGGACAACAGCACAGAGAGTGAATAACCCAAGAGTCTACAGACAAGTATTGCAAGAGCAGTAGCATTGTAAAGGGCATTTGAATAATCCAAATTCTCCAGCACTTCTTGTTATACCATGCTGTTCTTTCTGCTTGAGCTGTGGAAGGAATTTGCAAAGAACAAGTGCCTTCATGATACCAAGATCAAAAGATAATGTGTTCTCACTATATTTATTTTTTCTCAAATATATTTATCTCAAATATATTTATCTCAAATATATTTCTCAAATATATTTTATTTTATCTCAAATATATTTATCTAGGGATTTTCCAGAACTGCCAACCTAGGGGCTGTGCTGTGCAGTTTTACAGCAGTTTTGTTAAAGCCCCAGCTCCTGGGATCATGTTTATGTGACAATCTCTCATTTAATACTGGACAAAAAAATCAGGTAAGTGACACTCCCTAAAACCTGTCCATCAGCAGACAAGTGGAAAACGTTAGTGCAAAAACCCAGCTACGCTGTGCATGTGTGTGGGAACAGCATCTGGTTTATTCATTTGAGATGTCTATGGTTTGCAGCATTTCTAAAGCTGTGGCAATCCCAGGACCAACAGAAGGAAAAGGGGGCAAGTAGCATTAAACAGCATTCCTGTCTGGAGCACAGACTGCAAGAGCAGTAAGCAATGGTCTGTTTGAAGAAGAAGAACTGACAGTCAGCTAAAAGGATGTGATCTTATCCAGTCAGGATGTGACCTGCACTTTCTTTGGGAATAGTAGGGAGGAGAGTGATTAATATTGGATCTCTTCAGAGACACCTTCTGTTGGCACCTGCAGGCAGAACTGGAAGCACTTGCCTCACTTCCCTGCAAGCTGTGGCACTACCTTGGTCCCCTTGCACCAGCCCTGTCAGCAGCGAGCAGGGATATCAGCAGTGGTTATTTTGGTTTGAAGCTGGGGTATGGAAGCTCCCAAGCTACGAGACAGGATATTCAGCATTATTTTACCACTATAAACTGATAACATGATTGCTTCATCCACACAGACATCAGCCTCACTCCCCTCCTTCCTTTGCAGGGGTTATGTTTCCAGAGGGCTCAGCAGAGTGACTAGACCTAGCTACACTAGATTAGCAACTGAGCAGACTTCTCTGCCAGCTGCTTCTGAACTCTCACTTTGAAACTGAAGTGATTCCTTCAACCAGCCCCCTCTCTATCTGAAACTACACCCTCTGTAAGAACAAGCTCCAAGTGGCTTTGGAGCACAACCCCATGTGCTCTCACTGCTCTATGTTCCCATCTCACAGAAAAAAGCTGGTTTTCAATCCCAAGGACGAACAACATTTGTAGGACCCTAGCTTCAGGTCAGATATGCACGTCTTCTGTCAGATGAGTTTTCTGGGTGCTGGCTGTTAGTGGCAGTAGCCCTGTCCAGGGGCAGGCGGGACACAGCCATGTGCTGCGACACAGCCATTCTAGCTGGGTGCTAAGGGGATCCCACCAGCACCACTGCAGCCCACCCAGCACAGAGCTGCCAGCAAAGGTGCCAGGCTGTGAGGATGGGGAAAACATCCCCATGCCAGGGCAGGAAGCAGATCAGTGTTTCCTACTACACCAGCTGCAGGCTGCGTCATGGGGAATTATCAAGGAAAACAATGGCCTCTTCCTCCCTCTCATATGAGGCCATCTTCAACGACGCTGACATCCACGCTGTGAAATCCCCACAGCTACATCAGCTGTCATGTCTGAGCCTGGGGCCAGCTTGTGGCATGGGCGTCTGCTTCCTCCTCATCAACACTTCCAGCACTGGACCCATTTCCACCACTGGGAAAGGGGGCATGTGTCCTCAGGGAAATTCCCAGCTGTCAGTGAAGCAGCCAGCCAGCACAGGATGAGTCACCTCTATCAGCTGAGCTGGGATTCATCCTATGCACCAGTGGCATAAAGCCATCTGACACCTCCATGGCCTCTTGCCCTCGAGTAGGTTGGGAGTGCACTGGGATGAGGGTGGGCTCTTGGGTCCCCTCCACACTGCAGTGATGTGGCCAAGGCCATCCTGTGCAAGGCCTGTGCTGACCTCACCACCACCAGAAACAGGAAAAATCTGGAGGCTTTTTGAACTCACTAAATAAACTAAACCAAGATGTAAGGGGTCAAACAGCCACTCCTGTTAAGTGGGGTTTTCCTCTCCCCACAGCATGGCCTGACAGCATTCAGCTGGACTAGGCCCTCATGGTGCTGGCAAATGCCTGCCACTGTACCTACAGCACCCTCACTGCCCTGCCTGCCCCTTCCCAGGATATTTCTCTGCAGTCTCTGGAGGAAAGAGAGGTCAAATATGGAGCAAGAGGCTGCTTGAAACAAAAAACTAGTTTCAGGTGTGCAGTAGTGATTTACAGACTGGTCAGATCTTGGAGTCAGGGGATTCAGTCTGACCTCATGTCACAAACTAAAAAATAAATTAAAAAAGAAATATTAAAAAAACCCAGTACCCAGACATTGCAGTTGCAGGGAAAAGCAAAAGCCCCCACAGATGCCTGGTGCAGCCAAGTGAGCCAGCAAAACTTGCTGCCTCACAGGGCCTCAGAAATGTGGGGTGTTTCTGCATCCCAAGTCAGAGCCCAGAAGCTCAGGGCAGGCGGTGCTGGGTTGCACACCTCGAGAGCTGTGCCAAAAGGAAACAAGATGAAACATTTCTCAGTACAAATGTTTACTTAGCTCTAAGAAAACGGGCCCCCGACCAAGCCTCAGAGAGTGAGAGCACTCTGGTCCTGCGGGCAGTGAAGGAGAGCAGAGACCAGCAGGCAGATCCCCAGCTCCACCGCTGCCCTTGCAAAGCCACCCAGGGAGCAAAGGCCATCCTCGTGGCCAGCAGGTGTGTCTGGGGGTGAAGCTGCTTGTGCCAAACACACAGCAACAACTCAGGAGAGGACATCTTCATGGCAAACTCTAACCCATGCTATGTTTCACCAGCTGCAATCACAAGCATTGAGAAATGCCTTCACTTTCACCTCTCCCTCTGTTATTGTTTGGGGGTTTTCAGCTATGGAAAGATCTTTTGCAATGCTTTGAAATCTTATTAAAAATTAGGAAGGGTTTGGGGTTTTGTTATTGTAGGGGGGTAAAACAACAAGACTAGCTTCCCACATCCTCTCCTTCCATGTCCCTGACACATTCCACACCCATGAAGTAACGCTTTTTAACCAAAACCAGCAGGTCGCGATATGCCAGCACAGTTCCCAGTCTCAGCACTGTTACTTTATATACATATTGCTTCATGCATTGCCCACACATGCACAGCCTTATCAAAGGCTAAGCCAGCCACACACCCAGTTTCTATTGCCCCTGCCTGCTTTGTATCCAAGGAAATAAAATACACAAGATAGAAACAATGACATCATCCTGCAAGAATAAGGATGAGCACAGAACACACTTTTAAGAAGCTTTGGGAGGACAGAAGTGGCTGTTTCCCTCATCCTAAAAATACCCTGATTCAACCTCAGAGCTCTTCCAGCTGCAAACCTCTGTCTGAAGGTTATTTTTATTAAAAAAAATCCTTATGTTTGAAAGCCCTTACTTTTTGTGATTAAGAAGAGCCGAACTCTCCATCTCGAACCAAGAGTTTTCACTGACATTCTCAAGGTCTGATGTTAATACTTGTGCCATATTGCAAAGGGGATATATAGCCTTCAGGGAGCTGGACAAGTTTTTGGAGACAGTCTGGGTATTGACTGCCCTTGAAGCTGGACTCTCAGCTCTTTCTCTACATTAGCTCACTCAGCAAAAAGAGACTTGGACCCCACTGGCATCTGTCTTACAAAAAACTCCAAAACAAAACAAAAATACCCAAACAAAAAACCCCTACCAAAACAGACCCCAGGTCTGACAAGACCTGGCACAGTCAGAGTATATAGAGTTTTACTGTTTATTTTACCAAGAGGCAATACAGTACCCCTTGGGGTACAGATCTTATTGTGTGGCCCAAGATCACCATCACAGCTGACTTGAAGTGATGCTGGTCTCTGGTCAGTATCATAAGCATTAAAATTACCTTAGTCACTAAGTAACTTGTTCTCTCTTGCTGTGATCACTTTTCTCAAGAGACATTAATCAGAAGAGAGAGGCAGACATGTTATTTTAGTCTTTCTCACTGTTGTGAGGAAAAGCTCTTGATGGGAAAATGGCACCAAGCAATCAGCCTTAGGATTTGGGTTAGAAGTGCAAGTGAACTAACTGAGTAAATATGCTAAGAAGACTGTCATTTCCTTCCTCTAATGTTGCCATGGGCAACAAAACAAAGCTAGGTCAGCTACTGAGCCATCAACACCAACAAGCTGCTGCACCTTTTGATGAAACAGAATTTTGTCATCACTCTTACCTCAATTTAAATTAATTTAGAATGATAAGGACAATGGCAATAAAATAATAGTAAGACTGTAGCTCTTTCATGGGCAAAGATAATCTTAGACAATGAAGTCAGTCTTTGGACTCAGGACTTTGGGGAATGCATGGGAGGTTGTAGAATGCCTTTTCATTTTCCAAAGGTCAATAAAACTATCTTGAACGTACATTCCAAGTAAGGGAAAACACTTCCACAGGCATGATGCAGCATGTCACCAAGTACCAGCCTTTGAAGGATTATAGCAGTAAATAAACGGTCCATTTCAAATGGGGTAAAAAATGTGTAAGCAGGAATTTTAAAATACGCAGCTAGTCATAGACAAGCTCTTAAGCACTGGTTCCTGAGACAAACTGAAAATTAAGTTATTTTGCAAGATTTTTTGCAAAGATCTAGCAGCTACATCAGTAGAATAGGAAAACAGAAAGAAGGTGGAGAAGTGTGAAAAATTTCTGAGATACCAAAGGTAGGAGAGGCAACATCTAACTAATTCTAAGAAAGATGGTAATATATCTGAGTAAGTCAATTTCTACAGCAAGGGTTTTAAAGACTTTTTTTTTGACCCTGAAGCAGGGCTATTCACATGTATGATTTTATGTCTGCATTCAAAGGGCTATGTGCAAAGCCAATGAGAACCACTGTCAGAGGACTCTGGACCAGGACTTAAACAAACCACTTGGACTCAGCATGTCCTATTTTCTTTGGTAAGTGAATTAATAAGAGTTCTACACTAGACTGTTGCCAAGAAAAGCAAAGACACTGTTTTCACTGGCTAGCAAGCTAAAAAAACCCTGAACAGCTCAGCTTTGTCTTCGAAGATTCAGCTCAACTCACAGTTTCAACCAGTCCTGCTGGAAAAATGATATCAGCATCTTTGTGGTAAAATTGACAGCAGTTTGCCATGTTGGTATACACACACATAGCATTTTCTGCACTCTCCTGCTGCTGATTTGTGGCAAAACCCCCTGATGATGTTGCAAATACACAGCCCCAGAGCAACTTGGCCAAGACTTGCCACATGTTCTGGCAGGAATGAGCATGCCCTTCTGATTTCATGCTCCAAGCAGAAAGACCTCACTACAAAACTTACTTACTGTAGTCAGCTACTGAAAAAAGGAAAAGGGAAAAAAAGCCCAAACAGAAATCCCACAACCTTATAACTTGATTGTATTCCCTACACTTTGGCACAGCAGATTAGGATGTTCAGGCACTGTTATGCCTTAGGAGTAAACAGGAGCTTGTGGTTTGGAGACATGATGCATCTCCCCTCACACTGCTGAATTCCTGTTTGAGTATGCAGCAAGTGAAGCCCTTTGAAGGCAAGGCTTTAGGAGGGGATGTTTTCCACCACCAGCAGTACTGCTCAATTCTGACCATCTATCCAGGCTGGGACTGGGGGAAAAATGTGGCAGGGAAGTGAGTGACAGGGGGGTTGCAGCAGCAGGTTTCTTGCTGCAGTTAACTAAAATAAGTGAGCTACTTTAAAATCCCGCTTAGGGCATGTGTTGTGCCATATGTTTAATTTTATGGCATTTAGCTACGTTCTTGCTAATGGCTGCATTATGAAATTGGTTTCTATGATTGAGTCTCATGCTGAATTAAATGATAGCTCTCTGCATCCTTGCAGCAAAGCCTCAGCACAGACTCTGCTCACTCCTTTGGCAAGAGATAGCCCCCAAGTCTTCAGGTTGAAGTACTGCATTTCCAAAACCTGTACAGTAGAAGACACAGACCAAACCTCAGCTCAACAGTGTCACAGACAGGTGTCACCACATGGCCCCAGCTCAAACTAAGTCCAAATAGCTCAGTCTCACACTCTGCCTTGGCAGAGTTATGAAATACCTGGAGAATGCCACACTGAATTCCTAGGCCAAGCAACACAGGGAAGCTGATGAGAAAGCGAACATGGACAGATCCCAGACTTAGGCACTGCTGCACGTGTACTGCTTTAGTCTCAAATCCTTTCCAACTGAAACAGCCATGTTAGTACTTAATTAATTGCAGTCAAACTAGTTGTATAATCTACTTATTTTGCTAGAAAGACTCACATGAGATGTGTACTTGGGCCAGAATCCACTGGGGCCATGTCACTGCTGCACTGAAAATCCAGAGGAATGCCACTGATTTTAGTGTAGTTATTACAAATTTTTTTTGCAGTGTAAGCCTCTAAATCTAGCCCAGGCAATGCCCTCACACAGATCACTGTTATTACTACATTTACTTGACAGAGGCAGCAGGCCAATGAAGCAAGGCTGTCAAAGCCAAGGTTACAAAACCAACTTCCTAGACAGAAGCTGCATGATCTGCCACACAGATAAAAATGTAAGAGGCTGGTGTATTTCTCCTCCACTTTCACCACAGCTAAACTGCTAAGAGCTTACTGAGTAAGAGAAAATAATCCAAACCAAACCAACAGAAAACACTGAATGAATAATATTCCTCACCCCTCAGGTCTTTTCTATCTATGAAAACCAGCTGGCTTAGCACAGTAGCAATGATTTACTGAGCCACACGTCTACAGTGCCTTCTGTGCCCTGTGGTAGGTGTAAGCATGCAGATGGTTTCACTCAAGCAGGTTACCTTTGGCATGGCACCCAATTAGCTCTCCACAGCAGCAGGCTTCTCACCACAAGGGAGGGAGCCTGTCTCTCAAAGCCTCCAAGGGCCAAATGATCTCTTGATAGTATGGGGCATGATGCTACCTCCAACGTGATTAACAGAGTGGCTTCTTGGAGAATCAGGCCTGGAACTTCTCTCACACGAGTAAGAGGGAACAAGAGCAGACAGTTATTCCAGGACTTACCTGTGGCTCAGAGGCCAGATTCATCTTATAAGGATGTGTCTTTCCCTCCTCGCTTACAAGTGGTGACCAGACTTTTGACTCCGTTCTGCAACACACAAATTTTGAGTAATTAATCTGTTTTCATCAGTGAGCATTGTTATTGTTAAAGACGCAAAGTTCATAAATTTCTCAAACATTTCTGGATATAGCACAATCCACATTAGGAGGAATCTAGAAAGCCTCATTTTAGTTACACAACATAGGTGGCTGAGATATATGAGGTCCTTGGAGGAAGACAAGACCTCAGTAGTGAGTGTCCTGGCTTATCCTTTGTGACTCCACAAGCATCAGGCATGGGCTCCCACTTAGGCTGTCAGGCTGGGGGTTACCCAAAAGTAGAAGCTGAAAATATCCCTTAGAGGCAGATCCCTTAATTAAATGGCACAATTCAGATTGCTATGTGTTTCAACTTTTCTGGGTAGCCAGGAAAAGGAATGATTCTTGTCTGTATTGACTATACAGAAAGCATTTTGTTCTTGAGGTTGGACTGCCTTAGAGATAAGCTAGAAATATTTTTTCATTTGGGTCTCCAGAATTTCCTTCTTATTTACAGTGGTATCCATGTTGAACAAACAGAAGCTTTTGGGAATGATGATAATAAAACAAAACCCAGCCTGCAATGGGACTAAGAACTGAGATGACTTAATGTGACAGAGAAAGTCTGTGTAACCTTTACTGGTCTGTGGTCTGACCCAATTACTCAGAATAATCTGAAACACAAGTCAAGATCTACAACTAAAACCAACTGCTTTTACCATCATCATTGTGGAATTTTGCTATGTCCCAAATAATGACAAACAAGTGGTGAGGAAAAAGTGGAGTGCTTGGATTTGCTTGAAATACGCTGTGGGAAACAAAGGGTACCTACATTTCTCAGAAGCCAAGACAGTAGTTAGCGTCTCAGCCAGATCAAACAGTGCCACTTTTCCCAAACTTTTTAATAGCAGGGAATGAGTGACTGCAGTATTGTTGAATGAAAACTGCTGTTTAATGCTAAACATTGAATCATGCAGCAACCAGATCGCTGATAAACTCTTAGGATGAGGTCTGAAAACCATGTCCTGTCCTGTTGACAGGGGCCCTTTCTGGAAACTGAAACTGCAAATAGATGTACTTCCTAGGTATTTGTGGGTCAAGGACCAGTTATTATTTAAGTACTTAGTTAGCAAAACAGGAATGCTTCCACGGAGAATTAACTGAATAACTTGAAGAGATTTTCCAGTTAAAGAAGTAGGAAGAGTCTAGAAAAAGAAATGGCTTTTAAAACTGACAAGAACAGAAAAACAGTGTATAGAGCTACTCACAATATATTCAGTCTGATGTGCACCATTCCTCTAAAAGCCCTCCAAAGTCTAAATTTTTTTAAACAGCTCAAACTTAGCTGAGATGCATACATTTGCTGTGTTTTGTATTTTAATATTTGCAACCAGAGGGCAGCTCAGTGGGAGGAGATGGGAGGCAGCATTCTCAGTCAGGAAAGTTTTATTGACCTGCTATTACCTTTACTGCGCTGGGGACTTTAAACAGAAGAAACCTGAATGAAGTCTGCTTTGCTGTATCTCCTCTCATAGGAAAAGTACAAACACACAGGTAATACCTGATATACTTTATGGATATTCAGGTACAGCAAACCTTTGACTCTTGGTTATTGCATTCTGCAAGCCCAGATGATACCTGACAACCCATGCCACTCACATGCTGCTGTTGGGCAAGCTGGGCACATGCAGACATGACCATAAGAGCTGCATGGTAACAGATCCACCAGATCTGATCATCATCTTGTCACAACAGCTGCTGTTACTGGATGTCCTACATGCCTCAGGTGAATACAAAACAACCATTCTCTCCTTGCTTCTGGCAACCCATGCTTTAAGGTTCCTGAGGAACCAGCAATTTCACTCAGATTATGGCTATCAAGCCTCACAAAGTCACACCCATTTCCAGGATGGCTGTATTTTCCACACATGAAGACTGTTTGCACACAGGGGAGCAGCCTGCTAACCAATGCAAAGCCTTATTCCTTGAAAGTATTTGGAGATCATGTATGACAAAGTTTCATTTCCTCTGGAAAAACGGGACACAGTGAAATATATGGAAATGAGACATCCAGCCAGCCAAGCTATAAGTAAAGGAGCATTGGCTGGAGATGCAAGAGCAGCTCCGAGAGCATTAAACACTTCAGCTGATTTCTAGCATGAGGCATCCCAGTGCCAGTTCTCATAGCAGTGATCCAAGAACTTTCGGAGTAGCATTTTCTTTTACAGTGGTTTATTCTAAGCTTTCAGAAGCATGAGAAGGCTTTATTCATATTGAAAAATGTAAGCATAGGGCAGGCCAGTGTGTGAATACAGAATGGAAACTTCCCCTCAGGCACTTGTTTTCATCCCACTACCCCTCAATGTATTTGAGGTGCAGTGACACAGCACATTGGTCTCCAGAGGAGGGGAGGCAATTATGGCCAGCTGCTACAGGGGGTTTGACCAGATTCTTCTCCTTTATTTATAAGCAAGGCAAATAGCTCAAGTTTGTTCCCCAGTCTACTGCCATTCTGCTCTGTCACTGGATATAAATGGAAGCAGCAAGGTCACACAAAGCTTTACTTTCAATCCAGTCTAGAAGTTATCCAAACAGAAATGTTAAACAGCTCACATCTGCCCCTCTAAGGCAGGGAAGATAAAGCTCCTCTTTGTCTTCACAACAGCTGCACAAGAGCCCCTCAGCCATCCCAGCAGCTCATTTATGGCCCAGCCAAGCAGCAAAAAGGACACAGCTTTGCTCTCCCTGGCTTTACCCAGATCTTTCAAGGCATGTGCCCCATCCCACTGCACTGCCTGTGGAGCCCATGGTCTGTGGGTATTAGGTAGAATCATGGTGGTCCCAGATCTTGGGAAGGGTTTCTTGCCTTTGCTTCTTGTGTCAATGCCTGTAATTCCACTGAAGTGTGGCAGGAGGAAGAAAAATACCACTTAGTTCACCTTATGTCCCACTACTGTCCTAAGGCTTACTTTCTGCAGTGTTGGGAAGTGTGGGCACCAGGCAGAGAGAGCAGGGCAGATTAGACTCACCATGTTTGTATCGCATCCATTTGTTTTCATCTCTTAGTTATATGAAGGAGGGAACAGGCATCAAGTAGACAGGTAAACCCAGCCCTGGTAACAGTACCTGCAGTACCAGGCTGCTGCTGGTAATGGCCTTCTGGAGGATTTGCTCCCCAGATTTGAGGGAGAAGGATCCCAGCCAAAAAAACACCTCCATGTTCCCCTCAGCAAGGCTGTATCCCTGCCACTGAGCATGGCCATGCTAGCAGAGCTGCCAGACCTGCCTCTCCACTGGTGGACGGGCTGCATGTCCAACAGCCTGCTGGGGAATCCCACCCTGTCTGGTGAAAGCCAGAGACTCTGGCATCCTTATTAGATCTCAGAAGCTCCTGATAAACTGATGGATATTTATTTTACAATATGGTTTCAAATGCACATTCTTTCAAATGAGACTCCATCAGAGAGCAACATTCAAATGGTGCAGGAGATGAAAACATGACAAAAACAAACCTGAGAATGAGGGTCAGGCAAATTAAAACTGCAGGCACACACACATACAAACTTCATCATTTTTGCAGTTTACATTTCCATGTTGTTTCCTTACTACAGGATAGAGAGTAACTAAGACAGGGCCAGGGAATGAGCCATGCATCTCCTGTTTCACTCAGGCAGAAATCAAAACCCAAGATTAGAATGAAATTTTTCTGATGCTAGTTTGGATGCAGAGGTAGTAGCAGGAAAAGAAGGAAGGAAACCACATGCAAGTCAAGGCAGGAATATGAAGAGGTATTTATGAAACAACACTTTTCAAGCAGCTTGGCTTGAACATGATGTAATATAAACATTACAAGAGCCCAGATTTTCCTATCAGTACTTTGCATGCAGAGTTGGGCCATAGCTTCAAGGGAAATTTCAGAGCTGGAAAATGACGGTCTAATTCTTTGTGCCAGGAACTGCGTAATTTCCATAAAGAAGAAAGGCACATCTACATTAATTCACATCCCCTTTCAAACACTGGGCTGGATATAACTAAGATACCAAGTAGCAAATAAACCCCAAATGACCGAAAAGTTTCTTGCCTAGAACAGAGTTTTTTAGCTGAAAAATTAGGAAAGACCTAAAGAATTTATCTTTCACAATCCTCTCACCAGAGTTTTCAACATGCATTTTAATAGAAATGTTTAGAAATTAACTATGAGAGCTCTGAGGCTACCAGGAAGGTACCTTTTAATCAGCCTTTTAGCTACAACAGCTGTCAAATACAGGCCCTTGGCTTTAAACATGAGTAGTCATTTTTAACAACCAGCCATTAATGGATATATTCAGTCTGGCAAGCAAAACTGGCTCAGGCTGCATATAGCCTCCTGTCTGTCAATTCAAACAGCAATGACAGTCACAACTTCCTAGAGACAAGAGTCCCCAAATGCATTTTTCCATGCATGGCCCTCTTGCATTTCAGGTGTCTATATAACCACTAAAACCAAAAAGGCAACTCCAGTTAAACTTCTGTTGCTTTTTCTGTGTATCTGGAGCAGGTTCAGGACAACTACAAAGCCTAAGACACACCTGACTGCTCAGACTCAGATTGTTCTTGCACCAGCCAGTTGCAGAGTTAACTGTTATTGCTTTGCCAAAGAGGCTGTAAAATCACAACAAATGCCAATCTTGATTTGCCAAAATTACTTTGAATGTGTCTGTTGTTAGTAAAAGCTGCTGGCATGCACCCACAAGGGCTGGAAGCACCACAACTGGAAAGGTTGGGAGCGGCCACACTGGCCAGGCAACCTGCATGGCCTTATATAGCTGCACACTGAGCAGCTGGCTTTTCCCAGGGCCAAAGGAATTATTAGTAAGATGACAGAACTGGAAAACTCTCCTTGGCAGGGAAGCAAAAAAGCAAATCTAAATGAGTCAACGGATTCCACCAATTTCCTAGAACAGAAATCCAAGCCTATTGTGGCTTTGTGCAACTCTTCCCCACAGCTCAGACCTGGGAACACATGGAACAAGCAAGAGTGCAACCAAACCCATTACATAAAATGTAGAGGACATGACATATGTGCTCTCTTCTTCTTCATAAGCATCTACACATGATCCTTTCTGACAATTCATTTAACAGGTCCTGGAAGCAGATCAGACTTCCCTGATCCTAGCACTTTTCAAAGAATAAATATATAGCTTCAGTCCTTGGCAGCACTTTGAACAAATTGAAAGACTATTTTGCAAACAAAAAAAAGGTGCATTAATGTATTTATAAGCTGCCAGCAGAGTGGCAGAAAAGCAGCTTGAAATTTGAGGAAAATTACAGTAGGAGCAGAACAACACATTACATATTTGCAACCCTTTTTCACAAATATTCCCCTCTATCACCCACAAACTGCCTCCAGACATAAAGAGAAGGACAGACTCACTACAGGAACACTTTCTTTATAGAAAAAAAATATCTATATAAATACACACTTTACCTTTGAGTTGCTCAGGGCTGCAGAGTTCTACCACCCATCTGGTGACAATAGCCACAGGCAAAGAGCCATTTGTTTTAGAAATAATTTTCACCTGTGCTGCAATAAACATTTGTCTGCTTTTGTACATCTGCAGCTGCAACAGAGCTGTGTGTCAAATTCATCATAAGCATTTCCACTGACATGAATGATGCCTTGATCGTTTGACTATCATGTGAATTTTGTGGTAGGAGTATTTGGCCCTCCTGCAAACTTCTTTGCTTTGAATGTTCTTTGTCAGGGGAAGCATCTTACTCCAAATACACTAAATTTCCAAATAAAGTTGATAGAGTTGTTGTCTCCAATTGGTCAGTCACATCTTGCTGCTTATCCCCATTAATGGAGAGCAGCCCTAGGCAAGGCTTTGCTCAACCCTAACATGTCAGTGCAGTGATGTTTGCACCCTAATTTGGAGGAAAAAGAAGCATAGCTCTTCTCAAAGATTCAAAACTTCATTTTTCATTTATGTGAGCCTCTTCATTTATGGAGAGGCTCAAAAATCTCCCTGCAAATTTCTCAGTTCAGCACCCAGGTAGGTTTGAGTTGATGGAAGCACTGCCTTGAGCTTGATTTTATACTGCTGAAGACAATAATGGAACTTTTACTTTGGTTTCTTGTTAACTACATTTCTCTTGAAACAAAAAGCAAAATGAATGAACAGAGGCTCAGAAAAGAGCAGGAGCTGCTAGACACAGTGAGATCAGTGGGAATTTGTTTTCTATGGCAACATTGTTGAACACACACTTTTGAGGCAGAAGACAGACCCTTCCAACTCTGTTCACAAGTTGAACAGCAAAGCACCTGGCAGTGCCACTTAGAAAAGGGTATTCAGAGGAAGCAATTTGTGGCTGGATTTTAAATTCTAGGAAATTAAGAGATTTGCCCCTTGGGTGCAAAAGCAGATCAGGCATGTTTTCTTCAGCTAGAAAGTTGGTACATTTTTAATGGTGACTTGTGTTAGACGAGATTTCCTGCCTACAATCTGATCTGAAATATTTTTGGACTGTTACCATTGCTGAGAAAAATAGCGAAACAGGAAACATTGGAATGCTGTTGATATACACAATCAAGCATACAGTGCAAACAGCATTTCCTTTACCAGAAGTGTTTAAGTCTTTTCAATTCTCTATATTTACACTTCTCTTAAATAATCATTATTAAGCCAAACATGAAGACATCTTAACTGCTTGGCTATGATTAAAAGAGAAGAGAGTTGCCGATTTGAAGAATACACATGTATACAGATTGTTTTGGGTCACAGAAGAGCACATGAAAAAGACAAGCATAATACTTCCATGAAACACTCTCCTAGCTTCCAGCTACTTGCAACTTAAAGGCTTTCTGCAGCAGAGATACCTCCATTGTATATATTATCCTTCAAAGATTTCACTTGCATTAATTCACCCACTAGGCTCTTCAAACCACATACCCTCATCACATTTACAGCACAGTCACAAATGAAGTCTCCACTGTCACAATGGGGCTGATCCTTTGGTGAAACTGAAACACCTGGTGTGAGCTCAGACCTGTGTCTGAAATCTACATGGCACAGCCTTGTTGGCACACTGAATGAGAATATTTTGCATGGGTAAACATTCAAGTAAGTAATCATTAAAAATTCATCAGCTAGCGATTTAAAAATCAGTAAAAATGTATGCTTTCACAAGACATCTCTCCAACGGTGAGTAGAAAAGAAGGACTGGAAGACTTCTCACTCCAGAAAACCCAGCATAGCTGGGCACATCCTCACACCAGCTGTGTGATGTTCCAACCCACAGAGGTGCTTCTCTGTCAGAGCAATGACGTGCTAGCACAGCTCCTTGGTACATCTGATTCAGCTAATGAGCTACAACAGCACAGAGCAGAGACCAGACCCAAGTATTGCAGGGAAAATGACATACATTCCTTTTCATACTCAGCCAACTATGTACAGAGCTACTCTGACAGAGAAAAAACTTTCAGCTCTAACCTGACTGCACTGTGAGCCTTCCCTGCCAACTGTATGGTCAAGCCTTAGAGACAGAGCTGTGCCCACCAAAGCTCAGGAAGCCCAAGCCATACTACTTGGCCTGGTGGCACTCATTTTCCCCAAGAGCCTTCCAACCTCTCCACCTGCGTGGCAACACCCTTCCCTTCTTCACAGAGGAAAGCTCATGACCATCCCACAGTCTGCTTTCCTCACCCACTTCCCCTACCTTAAGTTGAGCAGGAAGAGGAAGCATGCCTCCAGGTCTTTTAAAATGTCTGCCACCTCTCTAGGCATCCTCTCAAGACCTTTCATTTTAAGGCCTTAGATTGCAAAGTAAAGAAGTGCTCCTGCTTCAGTAAAAAGACTACACAGCACTTCTGTCCACTGAGTCCAGCTGCATTTAGACCAACACAATTATGGGGGCCTAGAAGGAGACACTGGGCATTACGGATGGAATATTCCCAACAGAGTACAACCAGGAAAGACAATATGATGCGCACAGATTTTCTATAGAGCAATGGGTAGTAATATAAAACTCTAAAGTAGTAAGAAGTCAGATCACTGCTTTAACATCCTTGCAGTTTTAACACTCTTCTTGCCTTCTGTCAGCAGAACTCAGCGACCAGTACAGCATCAGAAGCATCCAACACACACTCATGCTACTTCATTGAAAGGGGGTCTTGAAAGAGTTGAGTTGTGTAAACTGAAAGCCCCAGCACAATTTTACACAGCTGCAGATCCAGCAAGAAATCTCTCCCTGGGCAGCTTCTACGCCCAAGGCCAATGAAATGTGCATAGGGTAGCTATAAACTTAAGGACTTTGTAATTAACATTAGCAAACACATTTTACAGACTCAATGATCTGTAAGAGTGAACTTGCCTGCAGGCTGAAAGAGCCCTTGCCTCCCTTCCTCTTTCCCAGCGAGAACCACATGGCACTGGTTTGCCAAGTCAAGCAGCTGGATTTTGGATAGGAAAAGGAACACTCCTTTGCAGGAAGATTACACACTGCTAAGTTCAAGGCCAGTACGAGAAACTCTGGGGTTAACAGGCTGCTGCAATGCTCACTACCATTCACACTGCGTGTACTGTGCTCTTCCATCTGTGAATTCCCTTAATGAACTGTCAGGCATTTTTTTTGGCCAAGACCCATCACTTCTTCCTGAACTGGGAAATGCCTGCTGAACTCCTGGCATTGTCCGAGCCACGGTAAAGACTACTGTTTATCACAGAAAAGCCCTGAACAACTGAACCACTGTGTCATTCAAGGCATGCTTTTGCACTCCTTTGAAAGCACTTCCCCTGCATCTGCCCTGGAACTGATGGATGATCACTCTGAGGGAAGGCAGGCACAGGAAAAACTTGCTCCAGAGAACTAGAAATGCCACACTGCATCTACCATCTGACTTTGAAAAGTGCCAGTACCTGCAGCTTCCAATTCACACCAAAGGAAGGATAAATCTCCAGCACTCTCAAAAAAAACAACCAGGCTTCAGTTCTTTTAAGTAGCAACAGGTCAATGCAAAACAGAGCTCTGCCTTCCCATCTCCATTTCCTCTCTGTACAAAGATAACCCAAGAACAAAGCATGTCTGGGGAAAGTAATGAAGTTGTCCTTTGCTCCACAGTTCAAGATGGTGGGAAGGCTGAAGCCAGCCTGTGCTCTACACTAGTGACAGAAATTGTGGCTCAGCTGTCACCTGCCTTTACTTTTTCAAGACTTGGAGAGGCTGATGCCTAAGAGGAACTTCGTTGCACCCTGGGTCATCACTGTTTAATACTGACAGTGCTGTTTGATCAAGAGGCTCCAAAATGAGTATTTGATTGGCGAAATGAGTGCAACAGGAAGGAAGGTAATCTCTAGTTGCACCTCCTCTGCTAAGAGTGAAGTTTTTATGAGGCCATCTTTGGTTTCTTGCTGTCAGGAGCCACAGAGAAAGCTGACAGACACTGCCATAAATTATCAGCCAATTCCTCACTTGGAAAGTTGTTTTCATAAGGTCAAAGTGCAGCAAATGCAAGCAGCATTAGGATTAAAGGATGAAATGCAGTTCCCTCTTGCTAACCAGCACCTGCCAGACAAAGCACTAAAAAGTCAAATTAAGCCAGACAGAGAGGAGTCCTGTCAAAGCAAAACACAGCTACTGCCCACCTGCAACCCTCCCTCTCTCCAGCCCTAGTCTTGCTCAGCTACGTACCTGCTGACTGTCAGAGTCAGTTCATCTGTGCAACCCTTGATTTTGTTTTGCGCCTCAAGATGTGTCATGTTATCTGTGTTCACTCCATCAATGGCTATGATCTGGTCTCCTACACACAAGTTGGCTATTGCAGCTTTGCTGCCTGGAGTCACCTAAGACAAAACAAAAAGAGTGAATGGACTTTCCAGGAAGGAGATTTCCATAGCAACATCTGAAAAAGAGTTGGAGAAGTTGTGCTTTTTCTCACCGGTACCTGGAAGCAAAGAAGTTAAAATTAATGAAAGTAAATTCTCAGCAGAAATCTATCTAGGTCTTTCAGATAGGGAATTTTGTTTTGGCACTCACCGATAGAAACCTGGATAGAGGACAACAGGTAAATAACAGAAATAGTATTTTCACTCAAGACAATTCTCATGCTAGTGTGCAAGATCATACAGAAAGCAACTCTGTTCTCTCCTGGACAGAGAAGTGCTCTCTGAAACAGAAGGTGCTGAGTACAGACAGAAGTCCAATCTCTAAGAACAGAGGTGGCAGAAAAGAATATCAGAGTCATTGTAATACCAATGCAAATCACAAACAGCTTTGCCTGCATTACAATCTCATTTGTTTCCTTCCTTGAAGGAAAGATTTGGGCTCAAGATTTTGGATTGCTTCTTTAGTTGTAATGATATGGTTTTTCCCAGGAACAGGTGCAACACGCATTTACTGACTTCAGCAAGATCAATCACAAAGCAGTGTGTGTTCCACACAGATTGGATGGGAGAAAGGCATCAGAAACTTCATCTTTAAACCACAAGCTGTCAATAGTGTCTGAAAAAGCAGAAGCACCAACCTCCCTGCCTGACCACAGCTCACCCTGATACCTTCTGCCATACTGCATCTTCCTTTTTCTCCATTTGGTCCCAAACATTATGCAGCAATGCCATCAATACGACACTCCTCATGAAAATGGTCCCTGCTAAAACTTGTCATTTTCAAGCAAATCAACTAAATGGCTTCTTTATTTTACCTACTTCTTTTAAAGAGGCGTCCTCTTAACAAATGAGACCTCTTTGGGCCAAAGTCATTGCCTGGGCAGAGGGTGAATAACATCATGTTTGTGGCTTTGCAAACACTACATAAGCTTTTGTGCAGTTTTAATGAGTTTGTGAAAGTTGTGTAATGATTTCTGTGGGCTTTCATCCATTATTTAATAGACAGAGGAAATGAGAAGGGTGGACTGCTCCCAGACATGAGTACAGATTAAAACATGCCTTGCAGCTGAGACATACCTCATTTATGAGTCCATTGCAACTGGTATTCATTCTATGCATTCATGCTAGGTTTCAGCATGCTGAAAGCAGCTGAGCAAACCCAGCATAGCTTTCAGACAAATACCATGCAAAAGATTTAGAGATCCCTCCTAACTAGGGTTTGGTTGGCAAATCACTGCCCTCAGGGAAACACTTCACTTCCAGAGGTGTCATACATTAGCAACAATCACCATTTTCCCTGGGTCAAATCTCTAGCTGCTCAGACTATCTCCTCACAGATACAGTGGGTTATTTTCCCCAACCAGAAAAAAAAAATCACATTTTTCTTTTTTCACCTCTCTAGTAGGAAAGTGTTTAATGGAAAAAGGAAGGACATAGACACGGTTCACAGATGTCCAAGCCCACCAAGGTGCTCAACATTAATCCAAAGAGCTTCACATGGGTCAACCAATAGTGAATGTCTGCCTGCATATCACTTTGAATACTGCAAGCAGTCTCTGAACCGACAGAGGAAGTGCTGATGAAAATACCAGACAAAGCACCAAACGGATACAGAAAATCTGATTTAAATGTGAAGATCATCACCTGCCAAGCTGCAGCCCTCAGCTGACCAGTGACCTATCGAGGCCATTGAGAGCAATCTGCAGCCACTCCACCGGACTCATTGGCTTGAGAGTAACTCCTGTAAATCTTGTGACAGGGTTCAACCCCAGTCAGCAGCCAAGCCCCACTCAACTGCTCTCACTCACCCCACCTGCAGGACTAGGAAGAGAATTGGGAGAGTAGAAGTGAAAAAACTCCTGGGCTGAGATACAGGCAGTTTAATATGGAAAGCAAAAGCCACACACAAAAGCAAAGCAAAACAAGGAATTAATTCACTGCTTCCCATGGGCAGGCAGGTGTTCAGCCATCCCCAGGAGAGCAGGGCCCCATCAGGTGTAATGGTCACTTGGGAAGACAAATGGTGTCACTCCAAATATCTCCCCTTCTTTCCCCTCTTTATATACAGGGCATGATGTCATGTGGTCTGGAATATCCCTTTGGTCAGCTGGAGTCAGCTGCCCCAGCTGTGTCTCCTCTCAGCCTCCCATACACCCCAGACTCCTCACCAGCACAGCAGTACAAAAAGCAGAAAAGGCTTCGCCTCTGTGTAAGCCCTGCTCAGCAATAACAAAAATATCTCTGTATTATCCACCTCGTGCTCAGCATAAATCCAAAACACAGCCCCTTACCTGCTACTGTGAACAATTCTACTCCAACCAAAACCTGCACACAGGGACAATTTGCATCTCTGAAGGAGTCCAGAGCACTGAAAGCTGCCTATAGTCCTACCAGATTTGGGAGCTGTCATTATAAAAACTGTAAGACATATCCCTAAGGATATCATTAAAACAAAAGGAGCCTCCAGGAAACACACTGTAGGTCCTCTCCTGGTCTCTGGACCTCCACGGAGTCACTTGGTTTCTTGGGGCTTTTATTTCCTCTGCTACCAAAGGAGGGAGAGAGGCACATTACTCACCCCTGTAAGGAACACCAAGCTCAGTACACTGTTACCATGATTCATTTTCAATCAGATAAGCTGCCAAAGGGTCAAGAACAACAGTGGATTAAGGCCAGCACTGGAACACTGCTGGAGACTCAATCATACAGCTTGCATTTCAAGACTGGTAATTATACAATATGTGACAAGCTGGTAGAAACGATCGTGTATCACCAGGAACAGCTAAGCCACAGCAGCCAGGGACACTGTAATATTGAAGCCTCCTGAAGAGCCCCCAAGAGACATCAGGAAGAACAGCTGGCATTCATAGTGACAGTGCACTGCCAGCGCTTGTGGTGTCAGTTCCCTTCTGTGTCCAGAGGAATTTGAAATGTGAGTGCTCTTCTCCATCAGATATGAGCCACTGGTCACACAAGGGCTACTCCAATCCACTCAGGTACTCACATAATCCTCTCCCCTAAGGACAAGCTGTAAGGTTGCACAAAAATAAAAAAGAGAAGTGTATCTGCCAAAAGTAAATATGTAAAATCCAGCTTCTTCAGGTCTGGAAATAACTTGCCCTGAAATGTAACCTTCCATAAACTGCTGCCTACAACACTGAGCTCATACTGTCTGCCAGGACTGTTCACAGCAAACAGGTCTGCACAAGGGTAGGGTATGAAAGGAACCCATCCCCCATCCTTTTAGGATGATTTATAGCTACTAATAATGTTCCCTTCCCCCCTCACAGTAAGGTCTAGGCTTATCTCAGTGCTGTCAAGCAAAAGGCGTTTCTGTTATTAAGTGAGGAGCACAGAGCTGCCACTGTGACATTTTCCTGCTTTTATTTTTGTCACATCCCTGCCTGGTCCATGGGAAGCTGCAGGGGCAGGCATGTGGTTGGGGGGAAAGCAGGCAGAGGTGCTCAGAGCACTGGCAGTTATCAGCCAGCTTACACAAAAGGACTCCAAAAATGAACAAAAGCTTCAGGCAATGAGGGATACAATAAATTTTGCACCTGAAGCTGCTTTGCTCCTGCTCTCAGATGATCTAAAGCCTTGTGCCAGTCTGTCTTACCCTTCCCTCTTGACTGAGCATGAAGCCGAGACCAGCAGGAGCCAAGGGAACAGCAGGCAGTGCCTTGCACACCTTGTACAGGTGGGTTACTCAGTACTGAGGATGGAGCACTATCTCTAGTGCACTTGCATGGACAGGCAAGAAGGGACACTGCAAGGAACAAAACCAGAAAACACAACCTTGCACAAGTCGCAGCTAGTGCAAAGGCATAGTCTCTTGTGTCCTTCAAAAGAGCTCCCTGACTTGGTTTGGGCTTCCTCCACTGCAGCTGAGCAGATGGGAACATGGGCAGACTCACTAGGCACTGGGAACCTCCCAGTTGCAGACACTATGGTTGGGTAAATAAAAGCTCTGCACACCTTATATCATGCCCAAAGGCTTTCTTTGGAAAGGAGCCATGCCCTACCCTGAAGTGATTGTTCCCAGGCAACTGAGTAACACTCCATTAGGTCATTTTGCTGCTGAACAAACAATGCTGAGATAGGCAAAGCAGCACTAATTCATACTGAATCCAAAATAGGTCCCAGAGCGTGCTTATGGTGATACTCTGTGTGGGTGGTGTCCTATGTAAGAAATCTGGGCTACTATGGAAATAATATAGATATTTACAACCAGACACATCAAACTATGTCCTTCAATTAAGACACATGCACCAGCACATGAAAGAAACAAACAATCCCCATAATCTGTGGGTTTGATTGTGTACTCTGTATTCATGCAAAACTCAATGTAGTAGATAACAGTTTAGACCAGTTATAGGCTTGGACCCCTTTTCTTAAAAGAAGTCCCACAGATTCAGGATTGGTTTGGATAGAAGAAAAAAATGCTTTACTTTCTTATACTACAAAGTGAAGCTTTGTGCAGATGTGCCCCCTTACACACACACTTTGGGCTCCACCTTGCCAACACCACCAGGACTATGCAAAGCTCAGATGACCATCCCCCAGGCAGTTTGCTTGCTATTATCTGCTTCCATTGGTGGCCAAGAAGCAAAGAAAGTGCCATGAAATAGCAGGTCTTCAGAAAATCTTTGGGTAAATCCATTTACAATAGAAAACACTTTGATTTAGCAGCAGGAGAAACATTCGGCTGCTTATTCAGCTCCCAGGACCTCTTCATAAAACTTCTGTCTGTCCCAGAGCTTGCCAAACACAACCACACTTTATATTCGATTTAATTCCATCCATACATGCTACCTAACAAGCTCTGCAGTCCCTGGACAGGGGTCTATGGTGCCTTTCTTCCTCCTGCAGGTAAGGATCCAAGAGGCAGCAGTAGGTAAACTGAGGGAAGCTGCTGCCCAGAGCAAATGAGAGGGAGGAAGGGCGGGAAGCATTTCTATGAAACTCAGCATAACTCAGCTCCCTGTGAGTCAAAATAGATGGGTGGGTCTAAAATTCATTCCACTTTTTCTGGCCTTCTACCCTCATCCATTCTGGCACCCTACATGCTCACTCCCAGCTCTTCACAGTTTCTCACAGACCCTGCAGCCTCCGGCATCATTCATCACTCCACACCTAAACACACTGTAAGAAGTGATGAAGAGATAAGAAACGAGAAAATTAACATCAGCCAAGAAAAAGATCTGGAGAAACCGTACCTATGTGTGTTTGAGAAGAAAACCCAGCTGGATTGTTGCTGGAAAGGACAGACAAAAAACAACATACTTCCAAGGCCACCAGTGACAACCAGACATCTCTGACATTCAGTTTAATCCTCCCCACCCACACACCCTGCTCTTTTACCATGAGTAATGTCCTCAGTGCTGAAGTATTATGCTAAGCAGTAGAAGTTGCTCCCAGCAAAAGCATGCAGCTGGGTCAGCAGAGATCAGAGGCTATGAGAAAATTCAGACAAGCACATTCCCCATCCCTTCTCTTTAGGGGAGCAGGAAGGATATGCCTTACAACTGGCTCCAGGAAAGTTCCCTTCAATGCTGCTCCTGCTCTCTGCACCATTACAGTCCAGCAAGGCTGCAGCCCAAACCTCACTGGCTGCCCTGTGCTGGCCCAGGTCTCACCATCACCAGGAGACAAGGAGGAAAAGAGGGTCATGCCTCTGGCCAGTGAAACCCCTGGGCATCAGCCCACGCCAGTGGGGTCTGGCTTCCACAGCACAAGCTCCTCTGGCAGCCCAGCCCTCACCCTCCTGCTTGCCTTCATGCCCTACCCTCACAGCCAGATCAGCTTTGTTAACAAAGAAAGGGGAAGGCATCAGACACTGCACAGAGAGGGCTGACCTCAGTAAGATGGTAAAAAAGACATGGGTGAGAGGATTTACTCAGACAGATGCTCAAATGGTGGTCAAGGAATTAGCCCCACAGCTTCTTTTGCTAACACACCCCACATTAAAACAAACAAGCAAGAGATTTTTTTACAGGGCCTCAAAAACGGCTGACTCTTTCCTGATGGTTTATTTAATTCTCTAAATAAATCAACATATCTAGTAATCAGCAACCATCTAAGATACTGTAGTCCTGAACAACATTAATTATTTATGCAGTTTAGGGCTCCTATCATTTCCTGTTTATACCGCAAAAAGAAAATAATTTTCTCCTGTTATTTTGATGCTGCACCTTTCAAATCCAATTCATTTTACATACTATATATATTTCTTGATGGACAAAGTGATTTTTGAGTGTGAAAGGTACCAAAGAGCCTGCAGCCATACATAACTTGGCATCTGGGAACAAAAGGAACTTTCTTCCTCCCAGGAAGTCCAACATTTGCTTTTGTTACCTAAAGTTCTAGGGCTTAAAGCTCTCACATAATGTTGAGGCTGGTACATTCACTCCAAATGTAGAGGTGTCTCTTTAGGCTCTTCGGGGAACTTGCCCAAAACAAGGTAGGTCAGACATCACCGGTTGCAAAGAAGAGGTAGAGAGAAAAGGGAACTCCAAAGTTTGGGGGACATCAAGCTGCTGCACGACCAATGACAAATTAGCCTGAATATGTGAACCGAGGAAAAGACAACCCTGGCTCCTAGGAAAGACAAGAGTACTGCTCCTGCATGTAGCTCTGGTAGAATGCATTTGATTAGTATCCCAAAAATTGTAAAAGTTTTTTTCAAAGTAAAAGTGGCCCCCCAGACTCAGGAAACTAGACTGGAAAAGATCAAACCTGTGCCTCAAAGCACTTCGTCTTTACTCCAAGAAAATTTGCTGCTTTGCCCTTGATACATGTAGGGTAAACTTTTCATCCAAACCCTGGCAGCCAGGGAGATCAGAAAAGTCTTTTCTTCTTCTTAGCAGCCACTTGTACCTTTGAAGCACAGGATTTTCCAGAAGCTGCTTGGGAAACTGCCAGGATTGGTGGTGATTTCAACATCTGTAGGGGCTCAACCTCTGCTTTTCACACCCGGTGTGCTCCGACAGAACAGACAGGACTCCCTCCAAGCTAAGGCACAAGGCGTCCTGCCATCCTCTAAACACCAACCCAGCCACTTCTGCAGGGCCAGAAGCACTTGGCAGGTGACACTAATGACCAGTGTTCCACAGGCCCTTATCACCTGTGCAGTTCTGGAGCAGCTCTGCCTGGCATGGCACAGCCACAGCCTCCTCCCCACCTGCAGCCAGGTAAACATCCCAGCAGGAAACATAAAGCCACCTTCATCTTCCCGCAATGCCCAGCAGCTTTCCCCAGCTGCCTCCCTCTGCCCAGCCAGCCTCAGAACAAGACTCCAGCACAAAGCTGAGATTTGCAGTCACGGGCACAAGAGCTGGACTGTGTGGCAGAGGAACTGCAGTCATAGGTGTGCACAGTGGGGATCAGCCAAGGCTTTCCGGGCTGGGGAGGAAAACCAGCCCAACCTAAATCCTATCACATCCACCACACCCCCTATTTCCTTTGGTAGAGGGAAGGCCAAAGAGTTCCACTCTGGGAGCAGAGGGCTGCCCGGAAAGCCCCAGCTCTCCTCATGTCTCAGAAAAATAACCTGCAGCCAGAGTCTCTTTCCACTGGGGGAAGAGGCTGGAACCCAGCTCCCAGTGCGGTCACCTGTGCCACATGCTGAACCCTGGCATGTACCAGAGGTCTCCAGCCATCCCATAAAGGGATGCCCATTAGCAGGGTGTGAGTACCAGCAGGGCTCTCCCTCACCACTGGCTCTGAGATGTCTTTGCTCAGCTTCTTCCCAAACGGGTGACTGGCTGACAGGGTAAGGACATCACCTAGTACTAAAGCTAAACCTGATCTCTTTTCACAACACAGGATTCACTCCCATGCTTGATTTCAAATCATCAAGTCCAGTTTTACTACCAAATCAAACTCTAAATTTATAAAGCTGGTTCAGAAGGCCGTGCTCAAAAAGAAAACTAAGACACTCAAACACCTAGTTATGATCTAATTCTGTATTTTAAATAAATTCTGAGTTTTAAAAGTATCATGAATACTACTAAGAAGGGATTAATTCATGTTACAGTGGTCGAAATCAGCAACAAGCATCATGTTGGGATTTAATCTTTTTAATGTATTTGCATAATTGGTCTGTCTTGAAACTATTTTTTCATTGGAAAACTGGATTTATAAGAAAATGTCCAGTTCTACAGACTCTGAGAGAACTGAATATGTTAATGGGGTTGATTTGTCAAAAATTAGGTTTCTGACATGACAAAACAGCAAACATCTGCTCTGCCCATATTGTAGGTCAGATGTTCAAGATCACTACCACAAACCACAAAAATCATCTCAGTAACATGGTTTATCAGACAGTTCCATGTATTCAGCTGGAAACAAAAATCCTCAACGTTTATCAAAATCAAATGTAACCAAACAAGCAACAGCTCATGTTACCTGAGGAATGGAGGGGGATGGGGTCTGTCCACTGCATTGCTTTTCAGACAGCTCCACTTCATCAGCCTCTGCTTATACAACGTGCTGCTTGCTTCCTCCATCAGCTCCCAGCCTCAATGGGACTGAACTGGGAACCCTATGCATAGGTCAGTTCTACAGAATCTATTATCCTGCATGTATTGTGTCCATTCACATCTCAGAAGGAACTTTTCTTAAATTCTACCCCACTGACTCACTGCAGAGTACCACACAAAGAGCAGTAAAGATAATGGCCTTTCTAACTCCTGAAGGGCAAGCCAGCAGGCTTTTCAGCCCAGGGTTCATTACACTGATCAACAAAAGTTTGGTTTTTTTCTGAACAAAAACTGCAATAAAGTGTCCACCAGAACCCTGCAGTTTTAAAAAGAAATGTAAGCTAGAAACATCTGTGAAGCATCCGTCCTAAAGAGATAGGAAACTTCACAAGAAAATCTCATGAGCAGCTTTCACCAGGAAGACCAGTCCAACACAACCAAGAAATCAGAAGTGTTCTCACAACAAGATGCTCATGATGTATTTGAGCCTGAAGCAGTTTTGAACACATACTTCAAGTAGAAAATGAGGAAGGGCAGTGACAAAAGACAAGGTAAGAGAGGTTGCAGAAACACCACGATCTTTTATCTGCTGCTGCTCTAAGGCACAACCAGACATTGGTACCATGCAGCCACTGTCAGCCACAAGCCCTTGGCCAGGCTGCTCTGATGGCTCCCATGCTCATGGCACCAGTGCTCTTCATCCTTCTTGCACCCAGGACTGCAACATCAAGCTTCAATTACTTCCTCCAGAGAACAACTCAAACAGTGCTGCCCCCCACCACCTACACCACTCCATTCAAGTACAGCTGCTCACTTAGCTGACGGGGGAGCTTGGGAAGCCAAAAGCCACCAGCAAGAAGCTGAAGCACAATGGTGATGAGGGCCATAAACTCCAAGATAAGCTCTAAAGCTTAACAGGATGATGGTGCCAAAAGCCAAACATGAGCTCCAGGCAGGCAATGCAGGCTGAATTTAGGCACCTGGTTCAAAGACAGCTGCAAGACACCCAGTTCAGGTCTGTGCCTGGATAGATGTCTCTCCTGGCATCCCACCATGCCAGTACATGGAACAGCATGCTGATCCCATCGGTGCATCACTGGGACAGGCTCCATGGGACAATGCTGACCCCATACACAGCACACTCAAATTGCAGTGCTCCCAGTGTCAGGAGCTCCCCCACGCCAAGGACAGGCAGCACAGCCCTGTGCACTCCTGCTAACAGCGCTCCCCATGAGCATACCTGTGCACCCACCCACCTCCCACCTGCTTGCAGCACAAAGCAAACACGTAAGTGCTGAGGAGGGAGCACAGCAACCTCCCAAGCTCCCAGGGTAATGCTCTTATCAAAGGTTACAGCCCCCTCACCCCCTCACTGGCCTCAGGTAGCCCTCCTATCTCATACCACAGTGGGGCAAAGGCCCTCACAACCCCTGGCAGATGTCAGTCCTACAGTCAGAGCTCACCCCATCCTGTGAGGGGAGGAGGGCTCTAGGCCCAGAAAGGTCTCTGGTGAAAACACAGGTACCAAATAAAATAAGCAAGAATACCAAAGTAACCCTGCACAGTCATCAGACAAGGAGGAAAAACTTTTTAAAACAGGTCAAAACTGGACCAGATCTTTTTTTACATGGTAAGGGGAAGACTTGCCAAGAATTTCACTCCTGAGCCCAGGAGAGAAATCCAGGAGCCTTGCAAGCAAACTACAGGAAAAATTAATGATTTGAAGTCTGGGAGGGGAAATTAAAAGTGTCAGAAGGGTCACAAGAGAAAGCGCTGATAAGAGCTGCTAATTGTCAGCATTTACGTCACCACCATCAGAAAGGCTATATTACTACATTTTAGTCTCCAGGGTCGCAGTTTCTCATGAGGTGGTTATTTTTGCTGCTTTGCTGATCTATGTCCCTTGGTATGTGCCTATAAGCATTGACAAAGGCAACCAAGAAGAGGCAAGAGCAGTGAGGTGGGGCATTAGACACCCTTCTGCCTTTCAGTCTTTTGCTGGAAGGAAATGGCAATAATTACCATAACAATGAAGTAAATATCACTTCCCTTACAGTAAAGCTGCTTTCATGTCCCAAAAATGCTTTAGGAAAAATGAGGCATTATTACTGTAATTGAAAGACATTACACAGAAAACTAATAACTCACACCCCCCCC
>VWYI01020938.1:1658-44560 GCA_013399455.1 Anthoscopus minutus | reverse complement strand
TGAGCCCTGCCCTTCCTGCAGCTGGCGGCTTCCCCCGTGGCACCTGGGCTCCTTCAGGCAGTGGGACCTCACAGCAGGAGATCCCGTGGCAGGAGACATTTATAAAAATTCACAAGTATGATCAACCTGGTCTTCTTTAAGGGCAGTTCACGTAAGTTCAAGTTCTGCCATATTCCACTTCTCGCAGCCCTTCCTCACCTGGGGAATGCAAGCACTTCAAAACTGTGCGATGCTGGCAGAAGCCAGAGCCCAAGGCAGCTCGCTGGATGCCTTTGTTTTGCCGAGGGATTGCTGGAACGAGGAGCAATTCCTTCATTCCTTTTCCCATAGGGGAGGCCCGCAGCCAGTCCGGACAAGAGTCTGTGCCCTGCACCCCAGGCCAAGCCGTGCGGGAACAGGAGCTTGGGGTTCGGGGTCCCACAGACGAGCCCGGGGCTCTGGTCGCCTGCAGCTCCTGGCCGGGCCGAGCACCTGTGGGTGCAGGTGGGGACAGGACAGGACAGCGAGGCAGTGAGCACCGGCATCTCACAGGCAAACAAACGCTGGGGCAGAGGGAAAGGCCATGCACAACGCCAAAACTGTTTCGATGCAAAATCTTTGCCATTTCCTAACAAATTTCACTTTAAGGGGGGGGCGAGAAGGACTTCGGACAGAAACGGGCAGAGGCACTGAATACACCTTAACATGGCTTCTGTAAACAAAGGCTTTTAACTAAAGAGGGTAAGCAAAGGCAGGCGAGCATTCAGCCCAGCTCGGTGAGACAGGCTCCACAGGTGGGCTGCCAAACGCGAACCAGAGGCTGAGGGGATTCCTGCTGCCTGCAGGGTCCCTATGGACAGGCTGAGGAGGGAAGTTCGGTGGGAAGCAAAAACCCCGGTCTGCTACAGGTGAAGGGGCTGCGTGTGCCACCATTTATTTCTCCGTAAACATAAAAAACCCAAACAAACCAAAAAAACAGGAGGGAGAAAAAGACAACCCCATCCCCCGCCCCGGCTCCGCCGCTGTGCCACCTGCCAGCCCGAGCCGACCCCGGCCGCCCCCAGCACCGCCCGCCGCCGCCCACCCTACCCGGGAGATGGCGAGGGGCTGCTCGAAGTCGCGGCCGCCCACCAGGCGGAAGCCCCAGGGCCCGAGGCCCGAGAGCACGATGCGGTGCGTCCCCATGTGCGCGCTGCACCTCACAGCNCCGGCCCAGGAGCGCCCGCTGCTCGCCACCGCCCCGGGTAGGAGCTGCTTCACCGCGCTTCGAGGTCTGGGCCTCGCAGGGGAGGGTGGCTGCTGGGGTCGGGAGTCCAGGCGCCCCTCACTCGCTCCCCGCTGGCAGGCACGGCCAGCCTCTGGCAGGCAGCCGCACGCAGGAGTGCCCCGGTGCGGCGTCACCCAGGCAAATACTCTCCAGCCTGGAGCAATGCTAACTCTGAAACCTAACGGGGGCGATGGAAATAAGCGGCCTTGCCTGCAGTTCCCCGCCAGGATCGGATGAGTGAGGGCAGAGCCTGGGAACGGTATTACCTCTCTACTAATTTGTCCCAGGTTCACTGATTTAGACTGCGTTTTGTTTATCTCTAGCCCTTTAAGCACGATACCACCAATAAAAAGAATTGTTCTATACAGGTTTTTCAGCCAACTTTCTTAGCTGTTGAAATGAATAAAACCCAAGAGACTCCAAGTTATGCACTGTTATGCATTGTATGTTGCATGTTGCATCGTTATACTGTTTGTCGTTATGTATTGTTTGAGGTTATGCTGTCACTTACCTGTTGTTTCAGACTATTTGTGCCAAATCTGTACCCTTACATCATCTCAGCCCCCTGTATTCCAAGTTGTATATTCCCTTCTCCCCCGAATCCCGAATTTCCCTTCCCTTCTGTCGGGCTAGGGCTCCGCTGCTCCCCCGCCTGCTCGTCAAACCACGAGACACCGCCCAACATAGAAATCAAGTGGACTTCCATAATGCTCGGTTCCAAGCGGAGTCCGGTTAACACCAAAAGGCCCCTAGAACAACGAGCTCACCCGAAATCAAGACCTATGAAGGACACTGCTGTAGGGGCGGGACACCCAGCTACCCGGGGATAGTCTCCAACCTGTTGACGCGCCGTGACCTGAGGTGACCACAAAGAAGGGCACCCCCCAGACTAAACCCGGCCAACCGAGTTCCTGGGAACCCCCGTGAAGCAGGCATCCTGACTCTGTAGCGTGGGCAGCAGAATTGACTTGCACCTTACCTTCAGGGGAAAGCGGAGAGAGCAGCGGCGTTGGCGACCCCTCCCCGAGCTCCCACCCCAATAGAGCTACTTAACAAAGGCACTAAGAGGAGTTAAACCGATCTCCTGCCCTGTGTTTCCTTCAGCTGTGTTGTTCTAGTTGCGTGTTAAGCTCTCAGTAATCTGATGGTGGACAAATGGGAGAGGTTGGTCACAGCAACAGCACTGGCATTTAAAACTCCAATGCAAGCATTGCAGCTCATTTTAGTTAATGAGTATAGTTTACCCATAAGCAGAACATCATCGAGCTGCAGCTGAAGCAGGGATTCAGCCACAGCTGGGGAGCACGGAGCAGGCAGCAAGTAGGGATGATGCAGGTCACCCAGGTACTGTAGGACCCTACAGGACATGACGACATATGATCCCACTGCAAAGCACACCGTTGCTTCAATAATCCCCTTTTGTGGCTGTGCCCTTTTTCCTGCATTAGTTTGTCTTTTCACAGATTATTTCTTTCCAGGGTCCATGTGTCCAGACTATTAATCTCATCTCTAGCAGAGAGAAGCAGTTCTTCCACCACATCATTGGTGACAGCTCATGGTAGCGAAGAAAGTGACACTGAGAGCTCCTTTGTCCCAGCAGTGTGTGGGATATCCAGAGGGCTGTTGCACACTACTGGGTCACCTTCCCCTCTCTCCTTGCCCACTTTCTGCAGTCACTAGCACCTCTAGCTTCCTTACTTTACATTAGGTTAGACAGTGACATCAGTAAATACCAATTTCATCAGACACAGATAAGTTTCTCCCCTCACTGTGCAGGCTGCTGTAAAGCAAAGTGCTTGTCACTGCAACAAAGCTATGCTCAGGCTGCCCTTTGGCTTTTATATAAAGTGACCTGTGAAACAAAAAAGGGTTTGTGTCTGTGTGCTTTCTAAAAACATGTAAAGTGGCCTGAGGCTTTTGTTGTCCTGGTAGTTTGGTTTTAGGATCGGCTTTGTTTATTGTTTGACTTCCTAAAATCATTGTGAGTGCAGCCATGATGTTTATCTGTCTGCCTGGCCATCTGGTTGCATCATTATGGAGTTTAAATCTGTTGCCCAATTTTGGCTTAGTCTGAGATAGAGGTCTCGAATAAGTTAAAATTCCTCTTGAAATACTAGTCTTCAGGGTGAGCACAGTCCTGCACAAGCTCTATGCAGGAGGCAAACATGTGGAAGTGTAGGATGCATTTTTTTGGGTAGTTATGGGTTACCAGGCCCCAGTGAGCCCACACAGGCAGCTCAGCTGTTGCCTTCCCTCACTTTACTCCTTCAGGGACTGTTCCCTTACACAAGGCACACCCAAAAAGTCGGTAGGTGTACTGCTGCAGGGCTGGGAGATATGGCATGATCACTACAGACCTTGCACAAATCCCATGAGTTAGTGCTGTAGCCATACCTGCCCTGTCAGGTGGCAGCTACCAGATGGTAGAGTCTTAAAGCTTTTGACCCGAGTCAGGGTTAAAAATGTAAGCACATGTAAGCCCAACATCAACTGACATCTCTTCCTACACAGGCTGGCATTTGGAGTTTCTTGTCTGACTTAATCTGGGTGGTCTTTTCATCTGAGGTCACAAAGATCCTTTGTAAACCAGTGGACTGGGGTGTACTCCTGACCTCCCAGGTCTGCGTGCGTGCTACAGCAATTGTACCCTGACACCATGTTATGGTGAGATCTGTATGTAAACCAGCATTTCCTCTGCTTTTACACCTTGGTTTCTTTAAGCAAAAGTCACAACCAACCTACAGCTCAGGAAGAACTGGTGAGCTCAAGCCAAATCACAAGCAGGATCCTCAGGTGCAGGACAGTGGAGAAGCCCATGGCAGACACCCACAGGTCAGTATGGATACAAAGCTACAGTGGGGCACTAGTACAAAAGTGCATTGCCACAGGAACAACCAGAGTAGATTTTATTTAGTAATTTGTACAAGGAACACAATAGAAATTCAATTATTCCATTTATTAATTGTCAAATAGTAATCCACTGCAATAAGAAACAAAAAATCAACACAAAAATAAGTTGCAGTGTGTGTGGATATGTGTATTGTGTGTGTGTGTATTTGTGTGTTTGTGTTTAACTTAAACCGGCAAGAGCAAGAACAGAAAATTAACCTTTAAATGAGTATGTTATATACAATCAATATCAACATGTTACTTTGCTGGAGAGATTTATTTGGTGTTATCCAATCTTACCAACAGGCCTAAACATTGTTGCAGATAACTGGAGGGCAAACCCAAAGCAGAACAACAAACCCATAAATAAGATGCAGGATTCAAGATACCTCCTGCAGAAAATAAGCAGTGGTGCTTTGTGTCATATCTGAAACCCTTTCATAATGAATATTTTGTGCTAAAACTCTTTATGTGAACATACATGGAATTCTATCACTTAAATAAAAGTGGAAAAAAATCCCAACCTTTCACAACTGCCTTTTTTTCCCTCCCTTCACTCAATGTGTTTAAATTATTTCTCTATACAAGGTAAGTACATTGTCTGTACAAAGTTAAATATACATATTTACAGTCAAACTTCTGAGACAGTCTTCTCTTCCGCTGACCAAAACGGAAGACAAGCCTACTTGATTTCAAACCCAGGAGCATGGCTAGTTTATCAAAACATTGCAAGTCGTGCTAACAGTTAGTTGTAGTTTACTCTTAATAAATTTGTATAAAAGCATCAGCATAAAAATAGGCATTTTATATTATTAAATACGGCTTATGACAAAATAGCAATCTAACCCTTTGCTATTTGTACGGTAATTGTAGGAAGCAGAGTCTGATAGAACTGGTTTTGTTTATGCTTTTTCTTAATAACAAAAGATCTATCAAAAGAGTATTCATAGTGGATTTACAGGCAAACATACAGCCAAGCCATGTTGGTTTTTTTTTCCTCAAGGAAATACAAATGTATGTAACTGGGAATAACTGACGGGAACAGCTTTCCAAATCGATTAGACTTTTTTGTATGGCTAAGAGGCAGTCAAAAATGCATGTATTTATTTGACTTACCATCAACACTGTAACCAAATTGGAAAAAGAAAAAAAAGGCACCCTCATGATACATTGCTCAGATTTATCAGAGCCTCTAAGATTTAATGCTGGGAGAAAAGTAAAGTCTTCATCCCAAAGCATATACTGGAAAAGGTGTGTGATCCTTTAGGGACAGCAACAGGGCAAGAGGAGCAGAGAAAGTGAATAGCTGTAGGACTCAAAACAGGATTTGCCCTCACGGATGTTCTGTTTATTGGTTCTATTCTTTGTGCAGATAAATGTCAAAGCTAGGCTGATTTCTCTTTAAAAAAACAGGACTCAGTTCATTTTGCACACAATACACTCACACACACACACCCTACACAGAAAAAAAACCCTGCAGAGATCAGTAATATGTTATTAAAGGGTTCAGGATTTTTGCACATTTGCATTATGCTTTGGCTGACCTCTCTGCATTAAACCACCAGTCCAAAACTCTTTTTCCACACAGAGCTCTGCAATTTAATTGTATCAGCTGTCCTCTGCCTTTGCTGGGTCTTAAGATGCATGCCATGAAGAAAGGGTTTTCAATGGAAATGGAAGGCAGAGAAAAGTGAGTCTTCAGGAAGGCATAAACTGGGCAGCAAGCCCGGCCTCCTGAACTGTGCCAATGAACGTGAGCAGCCGTGGGGCTGAGTACTGCCCCAAAGCACTACCCTATCTCAACACACAAACAAAACCTATACCATGTGCTTCCTTGAAGCCTTCTCAGAGGTAAGTACTCCGTACAAATTAAGATTATCATCAAAACTCTTACTGGGGAAGGGAGAGGAATACACAAAGGCAGCACTGTAAACTAGAAACTGTCTCTTCTTCAGCAAACAAATCACACCCTGACTCCATGGAAGCAGGGCTACACATTCAACTCAATAGTGTACCACATAACCACATCCTCCTAACACTTCTCATCTCTTGTCTATTACATTCATAAATTGTCTGTTTCTTCACTGTTTAAAAACACCATCTGGAAAGGAATCCCACCCTTGTCATGGTGAGATCACTGTTATTTTACAGGTAAAG
This sequence comes from Anthoscopus minutus, assembly GCA_013399455.1. Classification (NCBI taxonomy): domain Eukaryota; kingdom Metazoa; phylum Chordata; class Aves; order Passeriformes; family Paridae; genus Anthoscopus; species Anthoscopus minutus. The sequence goes on along the minus strand of VWYI01020938.1, from coordinate 38,268 downwards.
AAGCTTCACGTAGTTGCCTGGGAAGGTGCCAAATTGCCTTGTTCTCCTGGATGTACCTGTTGCAAAATAAAACACAAAGAAGACAGAGTAAGATGGAGACATGCAGGGAAGGCTCCAGGGCTTAAAAGGTATTGGTGGCAACCTCTTCTGCCTGCAGGCATTGATTTCTCATACTAAATAGGAGCTCTAGCCAGACTCTTGGTACAAACCAGATCACAACTAGTTCTGCTACTAATCATCTTTGACTATCCCCTTTAAGAATTCATAAGGCGCAGGTAAAAGTTCCTGGGCCTATAGGTCAGAAGTCAAACTCCTCTCAATGTAAATACACTAATCTCCCTTAAGAAGAGATGGCAAGCCTAGACTTGAAATGTTGAGATGGAAAGCGCTGTCCAGACTTGCATTCCTTGAAGGTAAAGGATTTTGCTAAACATGAACTTGAGGATGGACTTTCAGGGACTGCAACTCCTATCCATGTGTTGTCTTCACCTCCTACTTGCCACTTTCCGTAACTAGTCATAGCTCCCTCAGCTTTGGAAATTCTACAGAAATCCAGTTTTTCCTGGTTCCCTCTGTTGCTCTGTCATCTGTGTAAGCAAGAAGGGCCAGGACCAAGAGAGGAATGGAGATAGTAAGAAGATAAAAAAAGAAGGTACTAGAGACCTGGGAAGGAAAACAAAGCTCCATGACCTTGCAGCCTAATTTTAATGTTCTTGATGGGAAAAGATGGGAAATTGTGGAAAAAAATAAGTAGATTTTTTTTCAACATTTTGACCCCACAAATGAAAGCAACTTCCAGACTCTGCAAAACTGCTCATCCCAAAAAGCTCTGCTGACAGACAAGTGTCACACTCACCCACAAACCAGCCGTCATCACATTTTTCCATGACATCAACAATGTCACCGTCCCTCAGTTCCAGCTCATCATCATTCTGAGGAGTATAGCTGTAGAGGGCTTGGTAGCTAACTCTAAAAACCAGAAAGATACTACATGTTAGCCATTGGATTTCTTTGACATCCCTCCAGGAGGACATGTTCCCCTTCCCCTAATTCCTATTACATATTGTTGAATGCAACCTGGACCTGTGTTTGCCTTTTGAGAGGTGGGAGTCAACTGCATTGAACTCACTGTTATCAAAAGGTCAGGGTAGCAAAAAGAGTCACGCCTACACTGTGTGGGATATGTGGAGAGCTTCTGCTCCCTTTCTGCCATGTAGTTGTCCACACAGACAAACAACCAGAGTCTTCCTAACATGTAGACCCAGACAGTGTTCAACTGCAGACACCCTACTGAGTGCAAGCCAAAACCTGGATACACACATACCTGGACTAAATGAGACAGCTGTTCCCTTGCCCAGCACATAAGCAGAGTCATGGCAGAACAAATGGCTTTAGAAAAAAATATTGCCTACTCTACTGCACTAAGGTTGCTGGATAAATCATGGCTGAGGAGGTATGGTGAAAACAAAAAGCTGAATTCTGCCCTGAGATGTCACTTGTAACACAAGCACTCTGTATTAATTAGAAAGGATCCTTACAGAGTGGAAACAATCTTTGGGCAAATTTGGGGAAGCTTGGCTCCCCTGCCTATGGAACATGAAAACAGAGTTGATGTGAGATTCTCAGAGTTCCTGTTTTGCATAAAGCAAAGGCTCCTTTCACAAGCCAACTGCTGTGAGCATCAGCCCCCAGCACATACTGCAACTGCTATTCTCAAAACCATCAGTGTAAGGCCCCACCAAGCTTAGTGGCAGCTCCACTGAACAGCTTTGAAAATCTCCGCCTTGGTCTCTCAGCTACCAATTTACCCGTGGAACTGGTCAGCAATGCACCGAGTGGCATTGGTGTTGGGACTCCCACTGTACTGAGATGCTAAGAACAGTGTTGAACACATTGATTGATGTCATAGGATCAGGTATAGCCAGTGGATATTAACTTCCTGCCAGCTTCAAGATACAAAGACACTGAGACAGTCTCTGTAATGGAGACCCAGTCCAGGATCATGAGGTCATTGTTTCAGGTGCTATGCAGACAGAAAGGGCACAGTCTGAAACTCATTATGATGATATGTGGCTACTTTTGTTCTTTAAAGCAAAGCTGACATTTTCTAATTTATCTCCTGAAACACTGAGAGCTCTCTGACTGGTCTTCACCACCAGTCAGAAATAAGGGCCCTAGAAGAGATGGGAACCAAAAGAACTTACATGTCTCGTGATGTTTGACTTCTCTCAGGGCTGGCTCCTTGCTGCTGTGCTTGAGGTTGCTGAGAAATGATGAGAGATGATTTATGGTCATTAGAGGTCACCTTGTGGCGAGAGTCAAGAGGCTGAGAAATAGTACTGCAGTAATGAACAGACTTTTCTGCAATGTTTATGATTTCATTGCAAACAGCTTCCTGTGTGGTAGGCAGCATTGACATCCAAGAACACCCAAGGGACAGTCAACAGGGGGAAGGGAGGGGAAAATATAGATAAGAAGAGATGGGACATTCCAGTTGTAGCATGTAAGTCCAGTAAAAAAACCAAAAACAAAAGAAGAGTTGTACGTCCAGGTAAATATCCAGGTAGTGGAGTGCAGAAGGATTCCCGGTGTAAGCATGGAAAAACAGGCAAGATACAGAAGAATTTGGCATTTAGTTTGAAGATATGTAACAAATACATTTACACATTTTTAAAAGCAGCAGCATAAGAGGATGCAATTAGTTATGCAGCAGCACCATTCCAAATGCGATGAAGTCAGGTCAAGAATGCAGGGTGAGGTTGGGCTGCTCCATTCATGCATTTAGCTTCATTTAACTTATACCCAGGGTCTGGCAGCACAATTAGCCCAACTTCTAATTGGCTGTGACAGTTTTTCTAATTGTTAAATTCCCTTTCTTCTGTTGCAAACAACCAATATATGCAAAGAGATAAATGTGTACCTACTTTGCAACTAAAAATAGTGCTGGTGTTTTATCTCTTACTGAGGTGTTACTGTCGGGGTGAAGAGTGTCTAGGACTACACATCTGAGTTAAACAGGAGCCTTACCACGTAGCTCTTTTCAGACTCTGTGAGATCTGGTCCAGCTCTCAATGAATGGTGGGAAGGCTGTGTGATCACCAAGCAAATGATAAGGAAGACATTTTAGCAGATGTTATATTGGTCAGAATTAAAAAAATGTAAATGGAGTGCAGACAACAAAAGAAAATGAACAACTCTTCCCCTCCCCACCCCAACACCATACTTTTTGGACATCAAGATCCTTCATTTACACAAGAGACATTGAGGCTACAGTAACATAACAGCACTGCAGCACACAGAATGCTGCAAGGGAAAGATGACAGCAAAACAGAAGTTAGGGAAGGGAACCAGAGTGGAAGGTTATGGACACTGCTACAGCCAGAAATGGTACAATAATATCATACTGCATTCCTGTAGCGGAAAAAAAGAACATGGACAGGAACACATACTTGGGAGCATCAAAATTGAAAGGCCAAAAGCATGCTGGAAGGTATCTGTTGCTGTTTTTAGAAAAGTCCTTGACGACTTTGACAGAAGAGAACAGCAACTCGCTTTCTTTTTTTAAAAAACACGCAACAGCTCAGGTCCTCAGAAGGTACAATGCCATGTAGCCCCAAAAAAATCACTCTACCCTGTTCCAAGCAAGGATCTGAAATGTTCTATTAATCACCACAACAAGGCAGAGCTTCAGGTAAGAGGAGGCCCTGACTGAAAAACCCAGCTCCAAAGACCACCACTAGTGAAGCTGCTGAACTCTGCCCTGCCTCACTCCCCAGCCAGGACGCATAAAGGGAAATCGCTGTTTGAGACTGGAGGTTTTATGGGGAAGGGGAAAATCACTGAAAAAGCCATACAGGTGTCCACAGCCTGATTTTGCATAGTTCTGCATATTCAAATACCCACCAAAAGCAAGGTTCACGCTTGATGAGCAAGCTGAGTATATGGAATGTCTGAGCTAGTGTGCTGCCTGGAGGGCTGCATGTCAAAGTGGATTGAGATGCAGAGCCTGGTCATGCTCTGTGATCATTCAACACAATTATCAAACTAAATTTCACAGGCCTCAGTTTTAAGTTTTCTGTCCTCTTTATTCACTTCAGCAGTGCCCTCCAGTAAAAAGCTTACTTTTTCATGGCAAACTGAGAGCAGAAGCAGAGCACAGAGAGGTCTGTGACACCTTCAGCACAAGCATGCTCAAGGACTTTGGAGAAGTACAGGGTGATGAGCTCATTCCTCTCAAAGCTCCACTGAAGCACATCTTGGACCACTGGAGCTGTGCTCATCACTGTATTAAAGCAAACCATCTCTTTTCTCAAGGACTGTGACCCCATTCTAGGCCAACCCAGCCCCACAGCAACTCCTTTGTATTCAGCTCTACTGTCTGCTGCTGGAATCTGGGATCACTGCCCTATGAAACAATGCTCCGTTTTCATGTGTATTTCTAGAGAAAAAATTTAAATGTAAGTTCAATGTACTAATTGCAGTGGAATTTGCATTCAAAGCATTTACCGTAGAGCCTGAAATCCTTACAGGATTTCTTGAAGTCCCTCCTGCCTATCATCAGCACTAAAAGGCAAATGAAAAAATAACAAATTTAAAGTTAATTTTGTTCAGAACAACTGAATATATGGGTGTATCAAACCTGATGAGACCAGAGCTAACTCAGGTGGTTAAGCAGCTGGAAAAACCAATTTCCAGGCTGAGGCAGCTGTAAGAATGTTCCTGGGTGGGTTTTTTTTCTAAATTCAAGATAGTGCTTCTCTGTTCCATACCAATAAACTGACTGCTGAAATTGCTCCATGAGCTCCTAAGACCATATGATTCATATTTCCCATTGATTACTTGTGACCTCCTTGTGCAACTTTTCCTCCTAAAAGCACTAATATCTATGAATTAAATGAGTTATTTGAAAGCTAAAAAAATTGACACTGCCTGTAAATGTTCCACAGTGCAGGTTTGTATGTGTATTACCAGGAGGTGCAGCATCAGAGCCCTGTTCACACTCCCTTTCCTGGCAGGATCCTCAGGGGGACTTCCATGAGGCAGATGGGCAGTGGGAAAGGCCAAGAAATCTCTGCCTTCCAAATGAAGGAGGAGATTAAAGGGGAAAAAAAGTGTTACAGGTTCAAATGCTCTTCAAATATGGGTTTAGACAGTCCATGTAGTACCTACAGTGGTGGCTCCCTTGTGCCAGAGGCTGCTGAAGAATTGTGAAGTGTCTGGCACAGCTCCAAAGTATAAAAGACTTTCCCCAAAACTCTGAGCCAGCCCTGTAACTGCTGAGGGTAAGATGAAGGCCTTAAAAGTGACCAAGTATTTATAATGTGTGAGGACATCTCAACTTCTACCCACTCAGCCACACTACATGCTTTGTTAAGACTAAGTGAACAAACTTAAGCAAGTGCTTAAGTCTCTATGTCTCCATGTCTACAGACTGTGTATACAAATATGCAGTACAGTCAGTTCTAAATCACAAGTGGTCAGTGTTTCCACCTCTTACAGAGTTTGGGGATGGATCTAAAGAGCACCACAAGTTTGTAAAATCAACAGAAAAAGGTTCTACATTAAGAGCCTAGAAAAGCCCTAAGGCAGGTTTTAAATGTTAGGAAGAAAGATGCTAGGACTGCTCAACAGTGTTCTCCCTGCTCTGAGTGAAGTTCAGTGTCATCAGTGCATCTATCCATTGCAGCTCTTGTTTATGTGTCTTTCATCCATTTCAGGTCGGAGTTAAAGAACTACATAAGCAAAGACAAAGCTAAACAGAACAGACTAACAGACACACAAGTCAGACAGACAAATTGGTGTTCTGTCAGAGGAGGACACTCATCAGCAGTGATGCTCCCACATGTGAATAAAGAACCAAGAGCAGGGAGGCCTCCCCAGCCCAGGTGAAACAAAAGGAAAATCCCTGCACACACCAAGCCCAGTTCTGGTGAAAGTGAATGGAAATCTGGCTGAAGAGCTCTCACAAAAGACACTGAAAAGGCTGCAGAGTGGAGCAGCCTGACATGAAGGCTGTCATAATCAGTGAGAAGGCTCCCCAGACCCTGGATCAGAAGTTGAAGGCTGTGTCTACAGCAGAAAAAGGCATTTCCCTTGGAAAACTGGTACCAATGCCTGCTGCAGGCTGGGCAGCTCTGCCTTGGACAGCAAACACTTAGCAGAAACATTGCCTTGCTGAGTCTGTGGAGCAACAGAAAACCACTGGAGGAGGTAAAAGTTTACCTTGAACATGGTGCAAAGCAAGGAACATGCGAAGGGTGGTTGGTTTGTGCTGGAGACCATGGGGTCTGAACATCCAATTCATATGCTCCCCTCTCTACCCACCAAAAGCAGGTGAAATCAGCACTATGCCAAAGTGGTTCTGTACAAGTGCAAAGGAGCAGATGGGTCCCACCAGCATCCCTCATGTTGCTGATATAGGGACCCTTGTCCAGCCAGTCCTGCCTTTCCCACCCCACAGCTGCAGTGCAGCCCCTGGGCTAAAGCCATCACACTGCTCACACACTTGCTGGCACCACTGCTGACTGTCACACTGTGCTAATAGGATCTCAGAGTAGAACAGCAATTAAAACCAAAAAATCCTGCAGGTTCCCTCAAATAAATTAACTTGATAGATTATGTTACTCCTTAATAACATATTTTACTAGAATACTGAAACAAATTATCTGTAAGTTATAATTGAAATACCTTCACATGCTGTGAGGTAATTCTTTTTTCTTTTTAGTTTGGACTGTGAAAGCAAACAAAAGGGAACTTCAGAACAGTTTAAAGAGCCAGTGCAATTTGTATTTTTACTTAATGTAACAGGTAAGAACACAGTCCTTACGCCAGTTCTATACCAAAGGGTCTTAAACCTGCAAATGACCCTGGGTTAGAATTTCATACCTGGAGAGGTTATTCATAATGAGAAAGAAAACTAAAATTCAAAATCAGAAAGTACCTCAAACACCAGGGGTTGACACTAATGGAAGGAAAACCCAAATGCAATGTCTCATTTCCATGTCTGCTAAGTGTTTTTCTCATTTGATTAAAATCACTTGAGAGGTACAGGTTTTTGAAAAGCCTCCAGGGTATTACCTGAAGTTCTACTGAAACCATCAGCCTCTGTATGGATTGCACAGATAATGAGAAGCCATCTGCACATAAAAATACCACTCCTGCTCACTAAACAGCTGTAGACCCAGAGCTGAAAAGGAGGTCAAGACTACTGTTAATGTCACACACAGTTTTAACTTGACACTGACAATACTCTGATTGTCAAGGCATATAAAATATAAATATTGACTTTAACTCCAAAGAAAGGCCACCTGGTTCTTTGGTTCTTATTAGAACCAGGTGGAACACCCGAAATAGACCCAAAATAAACAGTGATAATCATCACTGGAGAGAAATTTCTTTGTCTAAACGTGGCTTTTTCCCCTGCTCTTTTGGATCGCATATATCCAGTGCAAGCACCAGCAGGACCAAGCAGATCAGAGCTCAGAAGAAAGGCCAACAGAGGAAACTTCTATGGATTTTCAGCATGAAGCAGAATATGTATTCTATTGGACTCAGATATTGAAAGTGAAAGGGAAGCAGGAGGTGGTTGTTCAGTAAAAAGTTGTGTGAGCTTCAAGTAGAAGAAAACAAGAAAAGGTAACAGGAAAATTTCAGGGTTTAAGCTGTCTCTCTCTCTCTTAATCTAGCAAGAAAGTAAGTAACATTGCCAACTACCTCCCACATTCATCCTGCATGAGCAACTTGCCTGGTTCACTGATCAAGCCAAAGTGCTTCCCCAATACCTGTTACTACAAACTCAGTCCAGTTTTTGCTAATTGTGAACTTTCTGCTTCAAATATTGCCATCTTGTGGAAGCTGCCTTGAAGGACTGATGAGACACCAGCATATGTAAGCACTGCTCATTCCCACACGCTGGGCACCCCAGACACCGTGCATTCCTCTTTAAAAACATTTGTAGCTCTCAGCAATAGAGCTTAGAACCTCTGAATCCTACCTGAGAAGACCAGATCAGACCCCTGGCATTGTGGATACCAAGTTGTGTATGCCTTAGCCTCAGCTCTGAGATGCTCAAACCCTGAATCCTGATCTCAGGTGGTTGAACAACACCTGAAACAAATTTTCTTGTGCTACATCATTCCCGTTAAGAAGTCCACCAACACAGCCTTATCATGCAATAAAGCTGTAGGAGCTCAAGGTCAGAACTAAGCAAGCCCTGAGTTAATCTTTTGGAGGAACCAATAAACAGATTCTCAGCTGGTACAAACAAGCAGAAACCTAGACTTGATCTATGTAGATTTGCAGCAGCTGAAGATTTTGCCCATACCTGCCCAGACTGGAAGTAATTTTTTTTTAAATAATAATTCTAAAATAGAGGAAAATTATCTCACCTGTATAATCAGTGAGTGGCTAAATAAGCATATGACAAAACAACGGCATGGCAACAACTCTAAGTAATGGAAGAGTAATCAGCAAAGTTGATTACCTGCGGCTTATTGACTCTGCGTGCAAGTCTGGGAGGTGGCTGTGTTGTAACAGTAGAGGAAGAGAGGGTAGAGGAAGAGAGAGGAGCGGATGAAGAGAATACTTTTGAGTCTGCAGTCTTTTGAAGAAAAGAAAAATTGGTCAGCTTGGCACATATTCTCTTATCACAACCACTGCTAGTGATAAGAGCATGACTATCCCATAAACTTGAAGCACACACAGCAAGAGCAACTCCATGCAAGGGCAAGTGCAGTTTCCAGATGGTTTGTCTGAGCTGACCACCTCACTCTGTTTTAAACATGCAGGTTAAAAAATGCTACTAAAATATATCTGGATGGTAAACAGTAGTGTCTTGACACAGCACCCAGTAGACTTCTGGTTATGATTCAAGCAGAAATCAAATTATTTGTTATAAGTTTTCCCAGTGTGAAACATGTCATCTTGGAAACCCTGTTTTATCATTATTTAATGTTGGCTAGATGGAGTATGTCATGGAGGCTATTGCAGTACATCCAAGACAATATTTAGAATTCTATTATTTCAAATTCTCCAAACTTCACTCATTGCGGTACTGTAACATAATTGGGCTGGCTGTACCCTACAATGGGCCCCAAGGCAACAGAGAGCTGCAAAATAAAGCACATATCCTATACAAAGATTGAGGGCAGAAGGTATGTTGTAGAAGCTGCTGGAGAGTTCCCTCTGTGTTTTCTCTAATTATAACATACAGCTACATATAACAAAAAACTCTTGGAGGAAAGCATCGCTAGGTCTAATTCGCATTTGTGGCTAGAGCCTTTCATACCATTTTAGAAATGCAAAGAACTTCCTCTCAATACACAGATAACAATCAAGACTCCCTTAGTCTTGCACATCCCAGACTAAGGGTCACTAAACCATAGGCTCCCAGATCAACATGGGACAACTTTTGTTATTCTAGGAGATAGGTTTATGTTTAAAATGCTTTTCAGTCCTTGGTTTTAGGAAAAGCAAACAAATTCTATAACCAAAAATTATTCACTGAACCCTGTAAAATCTCTGATTATAAAGAAATTGCCTGTATTCTACACAGTGGGCCTCTGTGATGCTTTCATCTGACACCTCTGGTAATAGCCACTATCTGGGGATAATCACCTCATTATATGTGACTGATTGTGTCAGTCCTGTGTTATCTATTCTATAATAATATTCCCTATAATATTCTTGAGCCCTCTTCCAAAACTTTTTGATCTGCTATCAAGTGAATGCCACTGGTGACCCCTGAAAAAATGTCTTAGGATCATCAAAATGACATGTGGCAGCCACTGGCTCTGCTTTGCCAGCAGAGCAGCACAAACCTCAACCCACCAGTTAAACAAAAATCAGTGATTCAGAGCAGCACACATACATGCAGGAGAAGTACCTTCTTTTCCCCGCTTTGAAACTTCCCCGTATCACCTTTCCTCATGTCTCTTTTCTCTGTTTTACCTCCCTGAACAATAGCCATTAGCTCCTGACACAACTGGTTGTCCTCAGAGGAACCCACAGGTCTCCTTTCTGGGCTTGCACGCATGTCTAGTTGGGATGGTTTCAGGCAGCGCTCAACAGAGATCTTGGGGACAGCATGAGCACTCTGCTCAGGGTGGCTGCTGCCCTCTCCTGTCTTTTGGAGCCAGGCTTGGCTGGCAGTGGTGTCACGCTGCTCTGCGAGGATGCTTTCAGGGCTCTCCACTGCCCAGCGAGAGGAGTTAGAGTAAGTCACGCTGGGAGAAGGGGAGTCAAACTTTTCTTCGTTTTGCGGAGTGGCCTGGTAGAAACTGCGGGCAGAGGATTGAGGTCTGGATGAGGAAGAGGGCAATGGGGATTTAACGGACCTGGGAGTTGAGGAGCCAGAGAGATGAGAATGGTAGAGGCTGACTGTGGGGGTAGGGCTGGCTGCAGCAGAAGGCGAGAGATAGTCAGTGTGAGAGAGGGAGGCTTCAGGCGGAGGAGGCAATGGAGGAGTTATGGCAGGAGTGGTGCTGGGAGACACTCCCACGGTCAGAGCAATCCACTCAGATGTGACCGCCTGCACCTCTGGAGACAAAGCGCGGCGCGCAAAAGGCAAAGGCGGAGGAGTTGGAGTATGGAGCAGCTCAGAGCTGGGAGACTTGAAGGAGACAAAAGCAGGAGAGAAAAAGAAAGAAATGAACAAAAAAATAATAAGGGAAATACAAAACCAAGCAAAAGTAAAAAGAGAGAGAGTAAGTGTGGAGAGAAGCAGATCTGTGACCACATGCACAAGTTTTCTAAGATGGTGTGCTGTGTTGGAGAACACGCTGTCCACAGCTACTCCAACCACAAGAGTCCAGCCTGTATCTGTGCTCTAATACCCTTCTCCAGCTATTGTCAGCATCCCAGACACAAAACGCCTTGTGACCTCTAACTTCATATCATAAGCCCTAAGTCCCTCAGGGAGCAGTTAAAGCCACCATCGGAATGGCAGAATGCAGCATTTGACTGGCTTGGTAGCAATAGCTGGGGCCCCAGCAACTCACACTGTGGATCCAGCCAGAATTCACTGCTGCAAGGAACTTTGACTTTATCCAATTCTAGCATAAGCAATGCCTGCTCCTCAGGAAACATGCACTGCAGAAGCTGCACAGGACAAAGGGATCAAAAAAGCCAGTTGTGGCTATTGCTCTTCAGATCACTAAACCAGGTCCTGTGTTTATAAGGGCAGAACACACTACCAAGTCCTGCCCTTAGCTTTTACCACCAGCAGCACTGGTGAGAACAACTACATTAGCACTGGTCAGACTCTTTCTCAGTCCTTAGCCAAGCCAGGCAAGAAACTACTGACTTTGTAGGGGAGAACTCAAAAGAATAGCAAAGGAAACTAAAAAATGGTGGATATGATCCCTCCCATCAAAGGGAGAAGCAGCTTGCAGGGAGCTTGGGAAAGATAGGCCACAGAGGAGAGGTTGCCAAGCTCACAGAAAAGCTCAGCTGATGCCACTTGGATTGACAATCCCAAGAAAGCAACAAGTTTTATCTCTTTACACAATGGCTAAGACTAAAACCACTCCTTTTAGGAAAGATCCAGACAGACAACAGGCATAAGTCATGGCATCTTTTTTCCTAACCTTTCTGTATCACATATCTCTTCCTCCCAATCTCAATTCTCCACTTATGTTTCTTGCAGTCTTGGCCTTGGCTTGATCCCATGGTTGAGAGGGAGATGTACCAGAACCTTCTGGCCATTTATGGCCAGACATGTATGCTGACCTTCCTCTGGCATGAGTATTTGCGGGATGGGAACGAAACCAAGGGATTTAGAGACTCACTATCTCTCTGATAAGTTTGCCATGACAAACATTCTGGGATCCCCATATAATTACCTGCTGCCATTCTGATTTCTGCTTTGAACTGCAGTATGATTTATAGTGAATCTAATATTAATGGAAGATCCCAGACTGACCTGTTCTCAAAACCTGAGTTCATTTAGAAGCAGCTTCAAATAATACAACAGGCTGTTCTCCTGACACTGTCTCCAAAAACCCTGGTCATGAGTTAGATCCTGCAGGGGCAAGTATACAGCTTAATTCAAGCTGACTGGGATCAATATAATGACTCTTACAAACTATAGCACTTCTTAAAACCTTATAGACTATCTATGACACTTCTAATACTAATGACTAATATGACACTTCTAATTCTAATACTAATACTATGACACTTCTAATACTCATAAAACTCCCCTCATCACAGTACAGGTGTGTGAAGTGTAAACACATAATCAGGAGAAGCTGGATAACAAATTCATCCCATCTCTGGCAGAGAAATTTAATCACAAGGCTGTGAACTGCAGCTCTTTCAAGCTGGCCTGGATTCAAGCTACATATCAGAGATAAAAAGCTGAGTCTCCAAATCCCCAAGTGATCCATTCATTAGCCTTTCCGGTAAATGAAACATCACCCTTTCCTGCAGTTGAAGCTTACTGCAGAGAGCACGTGGCTTGATGGCACAAAATTCTAGTCTTAAACACCGCTTTCTTTCAGCTATTGCTTCTTGCACAAGAATATTCCCACTGTTTTGCAAGGTGTTGAACCTGGCTGCATCTAGTCCCAGTACCTGTGGTGAAGCTGTCATGCTGCGGCTGGGGGAGAGGGACACTGGTGGGTCAGGATAGTCAATGGCATTCTTGACCACTGGCCGTTTCAGCACCTCCACGTAAGTGACGGGGAAGATGCCTTGGCGACTGGTGCCAGAGATTCTTCCTTCATACCAGTTTTCATCCACTCGTCGAATCAAGGTGATCCTTTCACCCTGTGGGAAGGAACAGCAATGTAGTTCTGATTTTAGCATGTTTCATCATTCCAAAGTAGATGATATTTTTAATCTTGGTGCAGCTGACCTAAAATAATTGGTGGTTCTCAGCCTATTTTCAATTATCCTAAACTTAAAGTCTGGATGGGAATTTTATTTTTCAGTTCAGAGAAAGTAAAAATTGCAGACCTTTTGTTGCTGACTTGGTCTGTCTGTAGACTCAATTATACTCACATTTTCAAGACCCTACTTGCTAAAGCCAGTTAAAAATAGAAATCAGCAGTTTCAGGCTGACCATGAGACTCTCAGGCATATGAGGTGTACAGAAAGTATGCACAGGCCTGCAGTTTAATCTAGGTCTCTCTATGGTCTCCCCAGTTTTGCTGACAAAGTGTCTTCCAGATCCTTAATATACACCGCAAGCCTCACCTTCATATATAATTAAAAGAGAAGATCTAATCTGAGCATCAAAACAGAAGGCTGGTCGAGATGGAGCAATTCTGCTACTTAATCTAAATATGGCTGACTTTGCTCTGAACAGCCATTACACAACTCTTTCCCATACCTTCACTCTGCAGTCAGGTCTAGCCAGTCACTTCAATACCACAGAACCTGGCTTGCAGTATGGGGAAGGTGAATCCAGCTTCCTTCATTTCTAAATCACCATAACAATGCAACTGTGTGCGCCCCCACCAAATCTAATCAACCTGGAAAGACCTGTCACCACACATGTAATTTGCCTTGCAGAGCCAGGTTTCCAGCACTTGTGTTCAAAATACCTTCTCAATTCCACCTAAGGAAATTATATGCACTTCTTGATTTAGCCTACCTGCAACAAAAACTGCTATGCACTACATAATGACTGTGGATAAAAATATGGGGGATGAGGAGGACTCCTTCCTGAATACAGAGTTCATTTTATTGGAGCTTTCATTTGGAAATTGCAAATTGCAATTACTAGTGCTAAAAAACATCATCATGTCTGGATTCAATTAATCAACACAGAAGTCCTACCTTTCTGAAGGACATTTCCACTTGGGTATCCCCATTGAAGTTGAACTTAGCAATAGCATCTCCATATTCCAATACTTGTAATGGTAATGGCTTTTTAGGTTGAGCCTTCTCAGCTGGTGGAAGGAGCTAGAATAAACAAACAGAATGAGTAAGGTCTCATACACGAAGCCCATAAATTGGTCTCTGGCAGAAAGGGAGTGGACAATGAGAACACCTGCAAGGAAAGCAGCTACCTCAATGTATGATCGTGGGAAGATGCCAACTCTGCCATGGTGTTCACCTTCGAACCAGTTCTGGTCAATCTGCTTGTAAATGTAAACAATATCTCCTTTTTGCAGAGGAAGTTCCCTGTTAACAACACAAGCACTCCATCAGAACTTCACTGGAGGAGAACAGATATGTTCTTTTTCTGTCCAGCAATCCCTAGGTACCAAGGTGTGCATCAGCATTTTGATACACATCATGCTCCACCCAAAGCACAAGCTAAACATTGAGGATTATTCTATTCATATTGTGATGTGTAAACCCTCTCTTGTTCTATGGGCACTCTGTCAAAAAAGTTGGCCTGTGAGGGCCCTAATAACCACACACTCTCCAGAAGCAATGGGATGAAGCTCAAGTCAAATATGACACTGGCTACTTTCCATGTTGGATATGATGAGTAGTCCTCAATTCCTGTTTTGAAACAGTCCTGTCACAAGTGCCTTCCAAAGAGACACGTGATTTTAATCTGAGCTAGTTTGCTGATTAGATTAACATACATGGCGAAGTTGATCCTGCAATGATTACATTGATGGGTCAGCCTGCAGTTGTGCAATCACTGACCTCAACTGGGCTAAAAACTGGAATTTCAACCCACAGGCTTCAGTGCTAAAATGATGAATGTCTGCAGCTTGAAGAAGTGTGGCCAGCTTGTACTAGACTCATAAACTGAGTACTTGGGTCCCCAGAGGAAAATAAACAACACAGCCTTTTATATGAAAACTTTTACAAGCTTTGCTTTACTTTTGTCTGGCATTCTGGTATGTTCTACTCAAGAGACACAGCAGCTTCACCTAATCTGCTTCAGTTTAATTATAAGTGCTGGGGAGACGCTATTTAAATTATTACAAATCATCATCTGTAGAACATATAAAAAATATTCTCAGGACATTAGCTCATGAGACAAAAACCAGCAGGTCCTTCACTGAATTCTGTTCTTTCTTCCCCCCTAGTGATGTTAAAATGAGAGCTTCTCCAGGCTCATGCTGAGAGAGAGGCTTTCCAGGCCTTCTCTTCACAGCAGTCTTCTCTAAAAAGAACAAGCAGTGCCATGGGATTCACCCAAGTGACCACAACAGGGCCTGGAGGTACAACAATGACATCTGAAACATCCACTGATGCATCATCAACAGAAGCTAGGAAAGCAGTGACCACTCTGCATACTTCTATGTCCTGAATCAGGAAAATGCTGAGTGAGGAGCCCACAAGCTTAAAAGTGGGCATCTGTTGCTCTGCCCATGGCAACTTCTGTCCATGGGCTATCCTTTGCACAGTGAAAAGGATGTTCCTCTCCTCTGGCTCCACCCATGCACAGGGCAGAACACTCATTGTAGTAAAGAAAGTAGGTTTGTCCTAAAATCATGTGGGATAGAGATGCACAGAGAAAGAAGACATTTTCCTAAAGGTCCTTTAGATGCTATGACCTGCAAGGTTCATATTACTTTTCCCTGCCTTACTATGGATAACTTTGCTTTGAGAACTGGAAAGACACCCTAAAACATGAATCTAATTACATGACACTTCAAAAAATGCTGCATCATAGGGGAAAAAGCTGAGGAGAAATGCTCCAGGTAGGAGCAACAAGTTGTACTCACTTTAGTGTCTGTGCTTTAAAGTCAAACTTGGCTCTAGCAGGTCTCATCTGGAGATTAAAAAAAAAAAAGAAAATTGTAATAAGTTTTCAATTCTCTTCTGAGGAAAATCACCCAAACTCTTCTACAGCTAAGATTAGCATGGGGAGGAAATGGAATGCAGGTATTCTACTACAATACAAGCTTGCGTGCAACTGGTATTACAGTCCAAATATGCTGGATGGGCATCTCCC
Source organism: Anthoscopus minutus (assembly GCA_013399455.1). Classification (NCBI taxonomy): domain Eukaryota; kingdom Metazoa; phylum Chordata; class Aves; order Passeriformes; family Paridae; genus Anthoscopus; species Anthoscopus minutus. The sequence continues at coordinate 22,400 of VWYI01020938.1, read as the reverse complement.
ACCAGAACATGAAGTGCCAGCTTCTGGTATAGCAGTAATTAGGAGCTCTACAGGAAATGGATTTAACAGCAGTCAACTTTTAAATGTGACTAACCTGCTCCAGTAACTACAGTTACTGGGGCTCCAGGACCAAATTTCTCTTGACAGTTGAATGGAAAAGCAAAATTTACTAGCTGGGAAAAACAGTAGGATATTATTTGATGTGGCTCTTATTGATTATTACCTGCCCCTGCTGAATACTGCACTGTGACCCAGGTACTCTGTACCAATTGGTAGGAAAGAGACAAAGGGGAAGAGGAAATATGAATAAATTAAGCACATGCTTAAAAAGTCTTCCATGGCTAAAGAGCCAAAATGCATGTTGACAGCAGGACGAGGCTTATTTGGTTGATTTTCTAATAGCCACAAAATATTCAGACAACTTTAAAGTAATTGTGGTAACAGAGCATAAAATACAAAACAGTCATATTGGTCAGGCTCCAGAGCATTTGAAACTAAAGGGCAGACAGGTGTATTCCATCCACATGGTGAGCACCTCACCCACCACCACAGTGCAGCACCTCTGGGGAAACGGAGCTGCTGTCAAGAGCCCAGCAGCGATCCACATAAAGCAGGAAAGGCATTTGGTCATAATACCTGGACCCAACATCTGGTTTTCCAGAAAAGTGCCTTAGGCTCATGGAAAAAAATATGTACCTCCTCCTTTGTCTCTTTCAGAAAGTCAAACCAGGTTGTACGCAGTGAAACATTCTGAGACATTTTCTGATTGTTTCTAAAGGACATTAAGCATATTTTGAGAGAAGAAACAATGTATGTCTAAAAAAACACCTATGTGACAGCTGCATGGCCAGGATCAACAAGACATGAAGTTTCTAAGCATAAGGCACAGACAAGAAGACAATGTAGCAATATGATGCAAAAGATGTAGAAGGCCTTTGATTGACTAAGTAGCTGATATTTAAAGGCATGCATCACAGGTGTGCACCAGCAATTCTCAGCAGGCATGCTTTAATATATGCAGCTTGGTATAGAGATATCAATTAATTTACCAGGCATAAAAGTCAAAGCAGATCTAAATGAAGCCAGAATGGGAGAGGGGAAGGTGGAAAAAAAAAAAACCAACCAGCAAACGACATTCTCTGAAGAGCTAATGTCGGCCTAAAGCACAACATTGTGAGAGGCAATTATTGCTTTGGGTCAAGCAGCAGACTGAGGTAACTAAAACAGACCTCTGACCCAGATTTCCTCTTTGCTGTATCGTCTACATTTAGGAGGTCCCCAAATCGTTCATTAGTGATAAACTGATGGTGCGTTGGAATAACCCCTGTGTGCCTTCTAGCGGCAATATCAGCTTCTTCTTGCTCACGTTTAAGCCGTCTCTGGTCCTCTAAAAGTTTCTGCCATAAAATTGCATAAAATGGGCAGTAAATCATCTAGTTAAAGGCATTCAAAAGCTGCCATAAACCTGACGTAAGATTCCTGAGATCCCTCCAAATAGCTGGGGCTTTACAGTTCAGTATCAAATATTGTTTCTACTAAATAAACAATACCCTTTTGTTTTACAAACAAGGTACATCATCATTACGGCATAACTGAAGTCTAGTTCATACACAGGATTTGATCCAAAGCTGATGGAAGTCAATGAGGAGTTTTTCTAAGTTTTGTGCAGGTCTTAGGAGCTTCTAAGAAGATTGCTGAAAATTCAGAGACCTGATCCAAGCCCATTCAACCAAAAAGAAGCATCTCTCATTGACTTCCAAGATACCTGAATCAGTCCCACTGAGTTCCAAGGAGCCAAATTCTCCTAAGCCTTGCAAGGAGCTTGGGAGAGTGCCTAACTACATTCATGTTCCCCCATACTTCTTTTGGGAACATGAAACACACTTTGTAAAATAAAGTAAATAAATACCTAAGAATTATTTTGGATTTCTAAAATCTCTGGCACATTAAATGGAAACATACATTCTTGTGTATCTACACAGGATTCTTCCACCTTCTGGGACTGACTGTAGGCTGAAGAGTTCAGCTGTGTTCTAACTCATTTGAAACCAGAAGGTCTTACTGAATTCAGGTTTTTGATCTTACGTGAGTTTTCATGCTGGATTTTGGAAGCGGGGGAAATACTAACTTTCACAGGAGAAGACAGAAAAACCCCAACATTTTTCACATAGGAATTAAGAGTAGATTTTACCATATTTCAAAGCACATATAAACATTATCTGAACTCAGAAAGTTAACACTAAAGCAAAACTTTCCCCCCCCCCCAGGCAGGGGAAATGAATTCCATCTTCCAGGAAAGCAAGCACTTTATAACTTCTTTAATTGACTTTGAATACACTCAGTGCTGAAAAGACTATGTGGTTTTCCTGTTATTTCAGCTTGTCCCACTGTTACCCAGCAATTTCAAAAAGGACTGCCAAATTCTATTGACAACAACTTCAGACACCATAAAGAATTCTAGTTTGCACTGGAGGAAAACTTACCACTTTCTGATAGCTTAAAAGATCTTACAAAACTTGAGGACACCCACAGAAAAAATAGTGTTTTCACCAGTTTGATTAATACTGACTCAAGTGGCTTGCATGAAGAACAATTACAGATTTCCAATCTTCTTCTGCAACTGCTAGGGTGTTGTACTACTTCTCACATACGTTTCCAACCTTTTTATACTGCTTAAAGCCCCTATATGTAATTTAGTGCAATTGATAAGAACTATCAGGTTTATTTGAAACAAACTGAACAGGACTATACGCATTATACAGCAAATCAGTAGCAGAGAGTACTGAAAGTAAAACATACTAGTCATTGCTTGTAGCTCTAACCTCCAGGACACATAGCCATGGACATACAAGCTGTCCTTATATAAGGCTGAATACTGTATTTCTTATATGTGAAACTGCTACTATTGTTATAAGACCATAAAGGAGGGCATTACCTCTTTATCATCATGCCGCCTGCGGAGAATTTCTTCTGGAGTTTCCATGTAATCAACTGGTGCAAAATGCCTTGGTGATTCTGAATCTACTTCAAAACAACATAAGGAAGTTATAACACACATGGATTTATCTTGCATAGCCAGAAAGGAAAAAAATAGATATTTTTAAACAATTTGTTTCCATTATGACAGTAAAGTTTCTCAATTGCCATTGACTAAATTGCCAATCAGATGTTGATAATTTATCCGTTTTCATTTTTTTTCCCTTTTGGGCTGTACATGTGAACAAAGATCCAAGAACAGGGAGAAAATAATGATAAACGAAACAGTAAAGACATAGAAGGACTTTGTGAAGAAAAGATTCACTGCCATCGAAGTATGATTTGGCATTTTACTGTTGAGAAAAGTTTAATACACACACACACGCGCGCACACACACAACTAGACCTTGAGAAACTACTCCTTAAAGCAAATCATCTGGGTTTGGCTTATAATTCCCACATGTGTAAATGATACAGGACTAGAAATATCTCCTGTTGAGATTCTTGCATCTCCAGAGCTGCTTAAGAGATAAACTGAACCTGATGTGATTAGAAATGCAGTGGAAATGGTTTCTCAGAAGTACAGCTGTTAACAAGCCCTGAACAAAACTGCTCAGCAAGACACGCAAAAGGACATTAGACAAACTAGGAGAAAAAAAACCAAGCGAGTCAGGGGATGTGAAGGTGGGACATAAAAATGCAAGGGTTGTGGAAGAGGAGGAGAATGAAAGAAAGAAGACAGATAAAGGGACACCAGTAAAGAACACAAAAACCACCTCCTAGGTACGTCCCAAGTTCACTTTGCGGGTTGTTGTTTGTGTCCAAGCTGTGGTAGAGAGCATATGAAACAGGGTTCCCATTGTTTAAGGAGTCAGGAGTGTCAGCCCGGCCCACGAAGCTATCTTGGCTAGATCCCATGGTGGGGAAGTAGCTAAGCCTCTCCACAATGTCAAAGGAGGACAGGCGCCTGGGAGCAAGAGGCCCACTTCTGGAGCAAGGTTGGCGCTGGGAGTAGTGACTCTTGTTTCCTACACTCCCCTGCAGCTGTATGGGGTCGTCTGGGTTCTCAGGGCTGGGCACTGCCAGGCTTGCCAGGCAGTCTGGGGGCGGAGTTCTGCAGGATTTGTGTTGGAAGGGCTTTTTCAATCGGAATGGGAGTGGGCTCATTAGGTACACATTTCTGGGGAGCATGTGTCTGTCCCCATAGACACCCCCTTTGGAATCAGGGTTCCTGGAGGCCTGCTGCTGTTCATGCCTTCGGATGGTAGTGAACCTGGTGTAGGAAGCTGGGCAGGAGCCTTTGCATCTGTTGATTTTATGCTTCTGAGGCCCATTCAAGTTGCTGCTGCTGCTGCCGCCACTGTCATTAGAGGCATTTGAGAGTAGATCTATCTCATCAGTGCAAGCTGACAGTGTGTCCATAGGGATGATATCACTGACATCTGAAGCCGTGTCCTCCACATTGCTGCAGGAGTGGGAGGATTTATCTGCAAAGCTGACAACATCCTTCTCTTCTTGATGTGCTTTTGATAGATCCAGAAGAATCTCTGCAGAGTATGCAGCACTCAGACAAGTTTTAGACTGAAGAGAAGTGGTGGGTTTGTTTTGCCCAATGGAAAAGTCAAGTGAGGGCATTGATCGGGATCTCTGGATCAGCTGCTCAAAGGCACTGATACGGGAGGAAACGGTGTCTTTGGGGATCTGCTCTGAATCCTCTCGACTAAGGCTGTGCTCCATCCTGTCCTTTGCCTCATTCTCAAACTGAGATGCAATATCCTTCACGCTGCAGGAGGAGACTGCGTCCAAATGGATCCTGGACCGGTTGATCTGGTGCATGTCTTTATAGAGTGTTGTAAACTCCATCCCATTCTTTCTGGAGGCAGCAAACAGGTAGCCTTTCCTAGAGTTGGTGCCATACTCCTGCAGACTCATAGTACTGCCAGATTTGATGGCATACTCTTGCTTCGACTTCATCAAGATGTTTTCTATGCTTTCCCCTATGTCTACCATGAAAGCCTTTTTATTATCAAACAAGGCAGTGGAGCTACGAAGGTTTTCGCAGCTTTGAGCTTTCTCATGAGACAGCAAGATACCCGTCTGGTCCTGCACAAGAACAGCTGGAGCTGCTAGTTTGGGTTTGAATTTAGAAGGGAGGATTTCAGTAATGCAGACTTTGGCAGCTGATAAGGGCTTCTTATGTTTACATGCGTGACCTAACATACCGGTATGACTAGTGTTAAAGGTTCGGCTATTAACTGAAGAGGGTGCAGTCATATGAGCATTCCCACCTTTACGATCCACTGGTAAGCATGCAGAATAAAATAAATACAACCTGTTAGCTTAAGTGCTAGAAAGCTATTGAGAAAGGAGAAAGAACATGCTTGGATTTCATAAAATGCACCTTAAAGAAACAAAATTCCAAAACATAAAGAAAAGCAGGAAAAACTGTAAAACAAGCCACGCTTACAGGAGTAGGTAAAGTACTGCTAATGTTTCTAAAATAAGAGGCTTGGACAGAAGCAAATCTAGAGCACTTTTAAGGTACCCTCCTAAAAAGTGCTAAGCACCATGAGCTTCCAGGGAAGCTGTGGCACCATGGAAAAAGGCAGGTGAACTCTGGGCAGGATCAGGGTGTCAGCAAGAATGCAGAGACACTAACATGTCTAACAAAAATGGCTTAATACCAAGCTTGTAATCACACCTACTATGGTCTCACTACAATGCTTGCCAAACATTTCATTCCTGGGAGGGAGAAAACAGTCAGAGGCTGACTGTGCTAGCACAAGCACAAAACATCAGCTGACCTTGCCTAAGAGATGCCTGCTTAGAGATTTCCCATACTAGGAATAAGCTGAGTATCCTTCCTTCAATGTGGTTGGCCACAGTTGCTTTAAAATTTAAGGAGTCAGATCAGGAATATTTTTTTTTTCTTTAAATAGGATTCAGTCTGGTTTCAGCTTAGACTGCAGTTTTTAGGTCTGTTTCCGATTTGGGTTCAAATTCAAATGTCAAAATAACAATTTAGGTTCAATTGCAGTTTGGGGAACTGTTTGAATAGATTTTTTTCTTCAGATCCAGTTTGACTCCCTGCCCTACAGGCTTGACAAAATGCTGAAAAACAGCTGGAAGATGGAGACAGAGAGACCTTTTTGGTACAAAATACTATTTTTAGAGAGAGCGGCTCAGAAACCCAGCACATTCCTTCTCTAGTTCTCTTGCCATTTCAAGCCATTTTTAGGTTGAATTTGGCTCAGAGATACATTCCCCAATACAATTCCCTGATGGGAGTCATGCTCTTCCTTGTCTCTTTTAGAGAGACAAGGGGGAGGGAAGAGAAGAAGAATGGTCTCTTCTGGCTCACACTCCTGGAGCCTGCAGGGCTGGTTCAGCCAGCAATTGCTGTTTCAGTGTCAGCGGGTTCAGTGTCAGTGCATTCTCTGCACACCCCTGGCAGGCAGGAGGCTATGGACACAGGGCACCAGCTACACCACGGTAGCCAGGCCATCAGACTGGTGTGGCCTGCTGAGATACTGCTGTGGGAAGAACAGAAAAGGCAGGGAAGGGCTCTAAAATGGCAAGGCAGTGGGAGCAGATGGTTAGCAAGGTCAGCCTAAGCAGCCTTGAGGAAGAACATGAGGGTGTGGGCTGTGGTAAAGGTGCTGAATGGAGTAAGCTGGTCTCTCTTGAGAAGAGGAACCTGGATCAGTTAAAGGCATCATTAAAAATATTGGCCATTGTACTCTGAGAGAAAAAAGGAGGGAACACTGGGGATGGCAAAGAAGAAGGAGAGCATAAATCTCAACTGGCTTGAACAGGACTCTAAACCTTGCACCAGTTTGCCCATATCATCTGACTTTTGGCACTACAGAACAGAGAAGTGGTTAGTGTTCTAACCACATACCTTTTGTGGAAGCAGAGCTCGAAGGTCGCTTGAGACCACTCAGTCCCTGGAAAGGGATATCTCCGCCTTCCAGCACACTCTTGTAAATCTGCCTTTCATTCTCCAAGGCAGATGGGTCCCCCAGGGCTAGCTCTGACTCCCTCTTCACTGCATGGTAGTTGGGTGAGTAAGTGGAGCTGGAATACACAAAAAAAAGGAGAGGGGCACCAGGAGGTCACTCGTTTGCTGAAAGCCTCATGTAAAGTAAGAGAACCACGCTTGTGAATGCAGAATAGACTGTGTATGAAGAACTGGTGCTGATAAAGAGGTTATGAATACATTGCAATAGTGTTCTGCATTTGGCACTACCAAAGCATCCTCCACTTGAGGGAACTCGCCAGCCTTAGACCCCCAGGAAACAGGCAGCAGGAAAGCACTCCTCTATTTTACAGATGAGACAACAGTCACAGAGCTGATGTATGATTTCTTTGAGGACATCATGAAATTAATTGGCTAGCTGGAAGTACACAAAACCTTCCAGCTTCCAGTTCTCTCTCCTTAAACACTAGCCATGTGTACACTTACAAAGCACAGCTGCTCAGGGGGTCATCTCACCCAGCTCAGCCTCCCAGTCAACACTACAGTTCAAGATTCCCGGAGCAGTTTCTGATGCCCATCAGTGAGGGACTGTGCAGAGAAGCAATACTAAAGGGCTATAGATTCTATACTATTTTAATTGCCAGAGAAATACCCAGATGTACACAGTTCTGTTCAGCTTTGCCAGAGGATTCTACTACAGGGAATAAAAAATCCTGGACTCTAGGTCTACCATGCCTATATATAAACAGAATGCTGTTAAAATTAGTACAATTTTAATTTGTTAGGTTTTTCAAGACTGGAAATTTATTGCAAATCTCTTTTCTAGTCACAGACCTAAGCAGAAGTATGCTTACACATCTGATTTCTAGATTTCCCTCTTTTCTTTTTAAAATAACTGACAATGCCACAGTATAAATGGCCTTTCCATGTGCAAAAAACTTACTAAGCAATCAGGCAGATTGTTTTCCTAAAAGCTAAGCTAATCTGATATGAGTTCTCATGCTCAACAATGCTCTTCAGAATAAGATGGAGGCTCACACAAAGCTATTCTGGGGCCAAAGTATGACTGCTGGAAAATTTGAAAAAATAAAAATATACAGATTTTCCAATTAATAGAAATATTTGACATTCTGGTGTCCAAGAGTGATTCAAATTTATGAGAATTTGGAAATGTTTGTGGTTGTATCTGTTTGTTGTGGATAAATTTGTACATATATCTGTTTATTTTGGATAGATACTATACTTCTGGTGTAAAGAGAAAGCTTTAAACACATCAGAGGACTGACTAGGGAGGTGGAATTACACAATGTCTGGATCACAAAGATGACTTTGGTTTCCGGACAAGGAAAACCAGGTCATATGATGTCACACAAATTATTTTCTGGAGCAAAAGCTCATGAAAAGCACCACGAAAGAGAAAGGGAATATTGTCAGTTTTTCAACCTAGACAGTGCCCAAACAGACCCATAGCTACAAAGCTATTGTTTATTGGGGTTATTTCTTTGATAAAGAGTGCATCTCTTCCTCAGGTATCTGAGGAAACCCAGCCAGTTGCTGCAGGAAATAATGACTGCCCTGAGGTTAGTTGTTAGCCTAGCTGTTAAAAAACAAAGGGTTAAAACAATCATCCTTTGGGACTAAACCTGGGGGAGACAGAGGAGGCATTTGGCAGAATCTCTTTACAAGCTGCTACCTTATTCAGGCTAGCAAGCAGTACTGTATTAGAGCCAAAACTGACTCCAACATCAGTGAATAAAAGCACAGCAACACTGCAAAAAAATCCCCAAAACAATAAATTCCAGCTATCTCTCTGCTCTCTAACGGCAGGAAAAAAAGTGCAGCTTCACTGGGCCTCACTCTTGTGTCCCATTCCCAGCATATTCAGCTTGCTTCCTCTCCACTGGCATTCCTGAACGCTTTGTGTGGCACAGATAGTGCTACCATGGGCAGAAACCTTACCAGTTGCTTGCAAAGGTAAGATATTTATGCTAATCTCTGCGATTTCCATTTAATGTTTTACTCTCTTCCTACCAAAACAAAAGAGTTGCAGTGGTTGTGTGGGTTTCCCAGCAGAATGAACACAGACAGAAGGAAACTGTTGAAAGTACAGGAGACCTCTAAGGCACCCAGAGGGGCAGTGAACACACATGGTATTAATGGACATCTGGAGGAGAATCTGCCTTTTTTAACAAACCATCCTCTTAGGGGGATCACTGCCTATGGACATCGTGCATTCAGTACAATTATAAGGAGCAGCAAGCTCACAGTAAGGGCTGGCTCTGTGGCTCAAATAACTCAGGATGACTCAAGTAACTCAACACAGCTCAGCATCTTGCTCTGGATTTTGTGTGTGTGTGTTTTCCTCCTCTAAAACAAACCAGCTCCATGTACAACTAATTTACACAGAACATACTGCTCACTACATATTCAGCTGAATAACTGGTGCCCAATAGATCTCTGAGAAATATTGTTACTCCTACCAGTGTTCCCTTCCTGCAGGCTGGAAAATTACTGCCTTTCATCAGCTGCATCCATCTGATCTGGTGCATGTAACATGGAATATCTAGCGCCAGCCAATCTATTGCACATGTGTAACAAACAATTTTTGTGTATTCCACACAGTAATGTGTACTTGCATGAAAATACAGTCAGTTTGCAAAATTCATCAGATAAAGTTAAAAGTCTGTTGTTTTTCTTAAAGCCACTGACTAGCACAATCAGAAAATCTTATTTATACAATGCAATCACTCATATAATCACTTCAAAACTCATTCTGGATCAAAAGCAGACAATGTACCAGGACTCACCTAAACCACACATAAAATTCTTATGGTACATGCATTTGTCTATATCCATCCCCCAAAAAGCCAAAGCATTTCCAATGTCCAACTCCCTGTCCTACATGACCTCGGACTGTAAAAGAGACATCAACAAGCAATTGAAAAAACTTACTAGGAAGAATGGTCTGTAGAAGTTTCCAGAGGAGTAACACCTGCTGTATTCTGTAAAAGTCCAAACAAAGGAGTCATTGATACTCATTTATATGTAAGGAAAAAGAAAGAGGCTTGCTTAAGTAATTTTCCATCTATTGCTTCAATATTAGCCTACAGGAGACATTGAGGTTTAAATCTAAATGCAATTTAAGCTGTCAATGTCTTTGCAGAAAAGCAACAATTTTCGTGAGTTCCTTCAGGGCAGTGACAGGTTTTTAGCACAGTGCAGTGCCTATTCTTTTGTCTGCAAATGAGTCATTGTGAATGAAGCCAAAAGCAAGAAGAGATAACCAGCTGGGCCATGACCAGGAGACACATGCTCATAATTATTTCCCCAAGCTTTCCCCTAACCGGTCACTGCCCGCCTTTGCTTTAAAGGTGTATTACATTTCTGCAGCACAATACATTCCTCAGCATTCAAAAAAATATTAAAGCTCTAAAAGAAAAGCGACATTTCAGTTCAGTTTCCTTACTTAAGAGAAGCAATGCCAGCTGCACAGGTTCAATAGCAAAAGCCAGTTCTTAGCCGCTTGCTTTAAATCCATCTAATGCTTCTTAGACACATTATTTAAAAATTGAAGGCAATTTTAGGAGCAATTCTCTATTTGGTGTCCCCTCATCTATGTGAGGATTTCTATCTAGGAAGAAAAGGCAAATCTTGGGGTTGAAAAAGCAGCCTTTCCAAGTCCTGGTGAAATGCCGCAGCTTCAAAAAAAATCAGCAACAGAAAAAAAAAGAAAAAATGGCGTGTTACCAATTAATCTATCATTTCATGGTTCGAGTCCTGCAGACCCTCGAAGCGGCAGCAGCAGCAGCTGACCTTCCCTAGAAGACCATGGCAAGGTGCAGCATGAGGAAAATAGTGTAATATCTCTCAGGAATATCCAAAATCTTGGGTAGGCGTGAGCTCCAAGCAGAGCAGGGCTTGTATGAAGGGAAAGTAGATGGCAACACGCTTGAAAGGCACGAGATGATGACGTGACACGCCAACCAAGAATTTTAAGCTGATTGCTGCTGCTGCCTATTCATGTGAAAAATAGAGAGGGGTTTTTTTGCAGACACTGAACTCTAAACCTGAAACGGGGACTGAGATGGGGGTGGGGGCAGCTGTATGTGAATGTGGTTGTGGAGTGAGAGAGGAAATCACGGTATCTGAAATGGATTTCAAGCTGGATTCTTAGCATCACATTCTATTATTTCTGACAGCGACACAGCAAGCCATGCAGTCAGAACGCTCAGAACCATTATTTATCCCAACCTCATTTAATAATCATCCAGCAGTGAACAGATTAGAGCACAGAGTTTGGAAATGGGGATTGGCAGCATGAAAAGAATAGGAAATACCTTCTGTGGCTTTTTATGTGGTGCTTTATAAAGCTTCTCCATTTTTTCTAAATCTGCCTCTAACTCAGTCTGGTAGAGGTAGAGGTCTTTTTCTAGATCACTCTGGTTAAAGAAGGAGAAGAAGAATGGGAAAACAATGCTTAGGGTTAGGGGAAACCAAAGGAATGTTAATGAAAAAAAAAGAGAGCCTTTTTAATTGAAAAAAGAGGGAGGTGGTATGGACAATACACAGAAAATCATTAGCAATTAATCATGTTTCAATCATTATAGAAGAAATAGTTTTAGGTAATTAACATTGAAATCAAGAGATGCATAGGCCTGCTAGAATCTATTTCTACAAACCATAAAGTTATAAAACCCACCTGTAAAGAAAAAAAAGATACTGTAATAATATGCAATATGCTGTTAGTATAATTATCATTGCAAGTCAAGATAGCAAAACAACCACTCTAAATTATGGCTGATTATGATTTAAGAATTGTTTATTAAATCAATTTACTAGCTACTTAATTGTTAGGCTAATGAGCTCAAGCCCAATTAAAAAAAACAAAACACTCACAAGCACACAACACCCAAGCAATGCTACAAGAAAAATAAAAAAGAAAACCACATACACACATATATACGCGCTAGATGCTGTAGTGCAATGTATGTGAGACACAATTACCTTTCTATCCTCTCTAGTAAGGATAGAGCAATCTCCAGGAGTATAATCCCAAATCTTTTTTGGAGGCTGATGGAAAGCAGAGGAAGGAAATGAGGAAATGAAGATAAGGAAAGACATCACAGAGAATATGGAAATTGGATTAGAACAGAGGGGAATATACAATAGGGAATTTGCATCAACACTGAAAAGAAATTATAAAAAAACAACAAACCACAACAGAGAAAGAGAGAGAGGAAGAGGGATAAATTTGCTATAGCATAAATATCAAGAAATCATGGGGGGCAAAAGGGAACATACATGCACTGTGGAAGGGGCTGTTTTCAGTATTGTTTTCAGAAGTTTGTTTTGCAAGGTGCTCTAAGGGACTTTGGACTCTCTAGAGGATGCCCACATCTGTTGGTTAAAGCATTCTTAACAAAAAAAACCATCCAAATTATGGGGAAAAACCACACAGTCATAAAAAGCATTTGTTTTGCTCATTCTTTTCAAAAGGAAAGGGTAAAACAAGAGCCTTTGATAAAGAAAAGGGAAAAATCTTTCTCACTTCCATCAGTGTATGAATACATACCATGTGAACAAATGGCTGATTTTCCCATGGTGGCATTGTGGGGCAATGAGAACGCAGAGTTATTTTTTTATTTCAGTGGTTTGGGGGTTTGTTTGTGGGGATTTTTGGTGGACAGAGTGAGACACAAGAAAGTTTGGGAACTAGTTATTTAAAATTCATCCTACAGCTGAAAGTGTCGATTTCAAAATGAATTTTTTCCTGTTTGGATGCACACATAAGTATCAGGCATGATTATTCAGAGTAAAAGACCAGGCTAGACTCCCATGACTGGAGTGAGCAAAGCTACAAAAAGCATGTTCTTTGGACTGTGGCAGAGAAGCTCAGAGAAGGCTTTGTCAGCTACAAAAGTCTGAGGTGGCATCCTGAATTCAAGTGCCTGACACCATTTACAGAGCTCCACGTTCAGTAACTGGCATGGTTCTTGGGGAGCATGGCTGCATGGCTTTGGAACTAAAGCAAGTTCAAGGCAAGTCTTGTAAGAGAGCAGCACTTAACAATAAGTGCCCTGAGCAAGGTGGGGAACTTGTGAGAGACAGATTGCCCTGAGCTATCCTCTTCTGAAATAAGGCTAAGGCTGCATGACTAAAAGCACAAATCCATGCTTTACTTCTAAAGAATAGGTATACCCCCGCAGAGTAGAAAGGACCAAAGGCATAAATCCTCTTTCTTTGACACATTTTCCATTAACTCACACTAACTTAAAGGACCACAGAGATGACAAACCATCACTCCTTGCAAAAGCAGATGGCTCTTAATTACATGGCAGTAAAGATAAACAGGTTTCTTCTCACTGTGGAAACCTTAAACCATGACAAATTGTGAGGAGTTAAATTGACAACACTTTAAAGCCTCAGTGAGGTGAGATATTAAGAGTTCTCATCTCAAATGCTGCTGAAACTTCTTTAGCTTAGGATGGAAGGTCCATAGCTATAAAACATAGTTTTCTATGAAAGACTAGACTACTCAACCACTGTATACCCTTTTTTTTCAGCAAAAATTACACTATTTTTATGATGGGATCAGACTGAGAACACAACTCCAGGTAGCTACATTCTGTGCAAAGGAACCTTGTCATTTCTGAACAGAGACTAGATTTAAAGGAAACTTGCTTTCTAATGTCCATGTGCAGTCACCTCTGAAGACAGTACTGAACCTTAAAACACACTTCTGTTTTGTTGTACACCATGGAATCTCAGTAGCACTCCAAAATTGCGTGCATGGGCATCTGACTACTGACCTCAAGCGGAAAGCAGAAACGACAAACCATCACTATGTTTGAATACATGTGAGAGGCTGATACTGACCCCCTAGTGCAGTAAGAGCAGCTTATTAAATAATATTTAATGACTAAGTTAATAGTGTTTAATCAGTAAGAACCAGGCCATAAAATGCTTTAAAGTCACATTTTTCCCAGTAGACAATCACTGATGTTTTCCCTCCATCAAAATGTTCTTTGTCCTATTGAATAATTAAGCTTTAGTTCATCTTTTTCCAGAGGGGAAATCAAGGCTTATTTTTTACTCTGCACACACAGCAACACAGCTCCATTTGAAAAGAAAGAACACTGTTCTCAGACTCCATTGGTTTCAGGGAAGGGCAAGGGCTATTCAACACAGGCTAATGCCCCCCATTTTATGTAATGGGCATCTACATGCATAAAGAAATAAGCAGGAAACAAGGTCATCATCTGTTTATGGAAAGCTGGCCTACGGTTTACAAGCCAGGGACAGGAATAAATAATTCTCCTTGACTTAAAGCTACCTATCAGCCATCCTATATCTTGTTAGGCAGAAGGAGAATAAGGGCTTTGAATAAGGACTTTTGAGAATGAGAGCAGGGTAGTATTTCTGACATGAAACAACAAAAATGCAGTTTGAACTATGGTGTGTGAAAAAATATTACCTTGTTGATATATAGTGCTGGAAGGTGGGGAATGTTTGTAAATGGCTTCAAAACACTAAAAGTGGCCACAGAACAGCTGCTTTATGTTAGTACCAGGATGACATTATGTACAATCACATCTTTAAATGAGTAAGGCAGCTGTTTCAGATTTAGGGCCTAGGAAAGAGATGTGACAATCATAAAAATAAATAATTTTTTTAAAAAAGGCAGGTTGACTTCATTGGTCATTGCAACTATCAAACTTACCGGTTTCCCAAACTCCAATTCCGAAAAGAATTTATACCAAGGTTCATTCTTTAAATCTATCTCTTCTGGGCTTATATCCCGAGTCTAAAGGAGTTGGTGATAGGGGAATGGAAGAAAGAGAAGGATAACATTATGCAAAGAATACACAGAAAGGGACTGTTAGAGATGCAGATACCATGGCTTCCATTCTAAAATGTAGTTATTTAGCCTTATAATTTGGAATTTCTATAGCATGTTTCTCATAAAGGCCATGAACTGCTTTGGAAATATCAGTTAAGCCCAATAGCATCATTGTGAGCAACATGAATATGAATGAATTGCATTTTAGAGGTCAGGAGACCCAGAGAGAAAGAGAGAGAGAGAGAGAGAGAGATTATGCAGCTTGCCCAGAGTCACAGGGAGACTCAATGGAAGAACTGAGAGTCAAGCAGTCCCTCAGTCCTACTCTCAGACATTTTTATCAAGTCCAAAACTGCATGTAATTTTTTTTTTTAAATCATCCTGTGGTTAAAAAAAAAGAGAGACTCAGTAAGATCTGTATCAAATACTGCATCTTTAACAGCACATGAACATGTGAGAAACCCTGTTCTATACACTGCAAACAGAGTGGAAGGTGGTTTTCTAAATCATACAAGACACATGTCAGAGAGAGTGCATCCTGAAAGATCTCTGAAAGGATGGATAGAGTGACAATATTACATGTTTCTTCACAAATAAATGTTAGAGTATCAGACAAAACTACAATGAAGGAAAAATCAGACAGGACAGAAAACAGTACAGTTGAAAAGGAAACTCCCTTTTATTCACACCATCTGTCTTAGCGAAACAAAAAAAAATTGAAATACTTGTACTGTTTGAAAACACTGTTGGCGAGGTAAGAGAATAAAAGTCCATTCCTAAAGCTTCTGAGGTATCACTGCCCAAAATATACTAAGCTAATTCTTGCATTTCAGTATACCTAGTCTAAGACAGAGTGGATCTCAGTGCATTAAAAATATCAGCACATTATGTTTGCTGTGCCAGTATGATCCCAAGTGCTCCATCACAAGCAAGAAGGAGCCACACAGATGCACAGTGTCCTCATGGAAATAATTTTGTGATGGGGTTACTGAGAGAGTTGACAACAATGCTGGATTTGGGTGTCCCGATTCTGCTCCATTAGCATAATAATAATTAAAAAAAAGCTCTAGGAAAAGAGCTCAGGATTGATGCTGAATGAGAGGCAATGCAAGATAAATACTTACATCATGTTTAATGTCTGATGGCCTGGAGACTGATTTGGCTATTTCTTAAAGGCACAAAGGAATCAATACCTCTGTTTTTCATTTACTGCACTCCAACTAAAAGCACTCATCTTATATAACTACTTTTACATTCAAACAAAGCCCACTGATGCCAACAGGAGGCTATTCATTGCTCTGAAATGGTTTTGGATTTGGATTCTGATAGTCACAACTGTGAGTTTGATTCCAGGAGATACTGACAATTCTCCTCCATCTCCCTGAAAGAGGCAGTCACTAACCACTATAGTACTGTTATATTTAATGAGACTGATGGAGACTGTGAAGTTATTACTCCAAGGCCTTCTTTCTTCTCTGGCTTCAAATTAAAGCTCATACAATAACATTAGACACAGCTAGCACTTTCATCTTGGTTTTGACCAGCTTTGTACATACAATTTTTTTCAATTATGCTGATGATGGGTCTGCTTGTGGCTTTTAGACTCTGATTCCACAGCTCAGTTCAGTATCTGATGAAGCCTGAACATGTAAACAGTGCCACTGGTGATGACAGACCTTTTTGCAAACGCTTAAGTACACAGATGAAGTCGGCCTTTTGCCACAAGTTTTAATCTTGTCTGTTTACCGTGAGACAAAATTGACGCTTAAGTCAGCAGAAATCTGGTTCCAGGATGGACTGCAGGAATGGAGGTGTCATACCACGTTCAAACCACTCCTCACTGGCACTTCTCTAATGGGCTGAGCCAACACCCAGTAGTGTCAAGAGGGAGTCATCCACTGCCCATTGCAATAGGCACTAGGATCATGCCCCCATCAGAAGCAACTTTGTTGAAGTCAATGAAAGGACACAGGTGTGAAAAGAAGCTGGTTGCAGGATCTTCAAAAAGTGATGGACCTTTACTACACATAGAAGGGAAAAAGAAAACCCACTAAAATACTAAAGAGAAGCATCAGGTCCCACATAAGACTTGATTCTTACATTTATATTGATTTAAATTGCTATTCATTCTTGTGTAAAATCTTTGGCAGGTTTTTCAGGAGCATTCCTTTATCTGTTCCATGCATGGATCAATGTCTGAGCTGTTAAGGTACAAAGTTCAGTTTACATTTGGAAACCCACATGCAGTTACCACTTCTAATTGAATCCTCCAAATTAATACCTTTATAGAACAATTATATCTTTATGCACTATCTTTGTACACTATTAACATCATTCAGTATTTTCTAGCAGTTACAGTGTCACACTTGCACCCTGGAAGGACACCTAAAGTGATCTGTGGCGATTTATACAGGACTGGCTAATGGAGTTAGCACCACCCCTCTGCCTGTCCTTTGTCAAGTATTCTCAGCCAAGGCAGAAGAAAGAAACTTTTGTATGTCCCTAGCTGCCACAATTCATAGCATTGCTTACTAATTCAGACTGAAATTGCCAACAGCTCGCTTACTATGCCAGATTACATTCCACCATAGCTGGAGAGCTCACATTCAGTCCTGTCACCTCTGTCACAGAAGTGGTGAGATCCAGCTGAGGAAAAAAGCAGCCCAGGGAAGATGGCCACATCCTAATGCACCTCAGAGGCACCCACTGAGGCACACTAAAGGCACTCTAAAAACTATCTCAGTGTTTAAAGCATCAGAGGAACACAGAAAGTGAACCTGCCTTCTTTGTTGCATAATGCCTTCAACCCTCCTGCATCAGCTAATTCTGTACCCTAGAAAAAGTACAGCTGGCAAAACAGCTGTTGAACAGGTCAGCGTCAAACATGGATTAAAAACTAGGGTTAGTGATCCATACTTAACACAGAAAACAACATTTCCAAAAGGAAAGAAGCCTCTCAATCCCCCTGGATCTTGCTTTAGAGAGAACAAAAATGTTAGGAAGTTATGCAGAACAGTTTTCAAAAAACATCACATGAGCACTGCAATGTAAGCATAAGGAATCCCATCCAAATACAACCATACAAGCATTTAGAGTATTTCATAATGGCAGGAGAAAGCTACAAACTAGGATAAATCAAACATTACCATCTTTTCGTTGTTCAGAACAGAGGACTTTCCTGGCTGATAGTCATAAATGCTCCTGGGTTCTGCACGGTATTTCCTCGTGTCCACCTTCTTGTCTGGAGGCTCCCAGTCAGTCCTGAGGAAAGAAAGATCAATTAATTCAAGAGTTTCTGTGGAGACAAACACTCCATTTTGACAAATACTTTACTCCATTAATTATGGTTTAATCAGGGTACTTTTTTTAACCTAGGAAAGGAGACTGCTACGAGAAGAACAGATCAGATAGGACTTTGGACATGTATTTGTTCTTCTGTCACAGGCAGAGTTAGATACCATTCAGCTGCTGAAACAACTGGAGTGGAGGGTGGTTATTCTAAGAACTTGCAGTAAACTTCCAGACTTCTGAATCTTTCCCCATTGGAAACAGCTTAATAGTGGGCTTTAATTAAGCTCACAAATATAAACATGTCCTAACTTTCAGCAGAACTCAGATTAAAATCCTTTTGCTAAACTTCTGCCTTTTAGTCAGAAGATGATGACCTGACTACCATTGCTCTGGATTCTGAGGGCACTCTGGATTCCAAGAGGAGGTTTTTCTTAGAGACATGAATGAATTATTTCAGGTTGCTCTATTTTAATATTGCTAAGAACAGTCCATTGACTATCCAAAACACTATATGTTTGTGCAGTGCCTATACCAACACAGCTGAAACAATAACAGTCACAAACCATTCAGGGTCCTGCTGGTCTCAAAATTCATATAATTAAACATCTAATGCAGAATAACAAATGCTCTCCCAAAAGTCGAGACAGTAGCCCTTTTAAGATGATAAACTAATTCTGATTAAGCTCTTGGCATGTTGTCGTTGATGAGCAATGTGTGTGTGGATTCATGTCACTCAGAATTCACCAAACAAAAGTGACGCATCTATCCAAAACTGCTGCTCCAGGTTTCCTCTCCCTTGCCCTTCTGATCTGGTTAGGACAGAAACAAACCACTGAGTTGCCTGAACTCTCTCCACTGGTTGAGGAGAGACAGAAACAAACAATTTAATTTTTTTTCTTTCTAAATTAAGGCAAGGTGACAGCCAAAATGATTGGCATACAAACAGTGCACAAATTTCAACAAGAAAGATCTTTCAGACTCCAACCACTGAGAAAATTCTGGTGAGGCACTGGTTTGCCACTAGGTAATAGGAAGCATTAATTATGGTAATCCTTTCACTTGCAAGAGTTTTCTCTTGCAAATACACTATGCCTTTAATTCCTGCATAAGGAAGACACTTTCTATCAGTAAACTTTGTCTACTGATCTGGTGACCTGAGATGCTCACTAAAGCAGCAATGTCAAATTACAGCTTTGCTCATTTGAGGCAGCAAGTGAAAAACATTAGGAGCATGTAGAAGGTGGTAAAGGAGAAAGGAATAGTTCAAGAGCTGGGAAAATTCAGCAGGACATAAAATATTGTTTGCTCATTCTGCTTTCCCTCCATTTGGTAAATGCATTCCTTAGTGTTACAAAGAGGTTTAAAACACATGGTAATAAAGCAAAAGAATGGGAGGGAAGTCATTCTAAAGATCAGAAATGACACTGCTGTCTAGAACCTACTTGCAAGAAAGTTCATATGGGTAAGACTCCCCAGAGATGGAAAAATGTAACTAAAGTTTTTACCAAGACTCAACATAAATCCAAATTTTGCTTCTCCACAATTATCATTACTTGCTTGTATTCTGAGGTGCCATTACAGTGTCACACTGAACCAAGAGTTTCCACTGTGCCTATGTGGTAAGCACTATATAAGCATGACACCAAACTCTTCAGAGGCAGGAGACAATGCAACAGATTGTGTGATGCCTAATAAAAAGGATAGACAGAATGGGGGACAGACAGAATGGGAGTCCACTGCTGCCTAGTAAAACACTCAGAGTAAAAACTACATATCCAACTTCCAAAAAAGTTTAACTGGACTTGTGGAGATAAGGCTTCCACTTTTATCCCCTTTACACCGACAGCTTTCAGATATTCTTCCAGAACTGATCTATATACAACTTAGTTCAGGTCACCTTTCAGGGCTTGATTTCAGTGATGAAGTACGGTTTGGCAGTGGCAGAGTGGCAGACCTCTTCACAACCTTCTCTGAATCAATATTGTCCATCTCACTCTTGGAGCGGGGAACTTGAGTTCTGCCTGTAGGATAAATCACATAGGAATATTGGTGAACTGCATAGGAGGTAAATAAATACATGCTTTACATGTCCTTTTTGTTTGACAGATTAAACAAGAAACAGTAATTACTTACTGTCCTCAGAATAGGAATAACGAGGAGAGCATGAATCAGAATCTTCATCTGAAAGACAAAAGCATTTTGCAAGTGAGTTGAAAAACCCCAAAGAAGAAGCACCAGAGACCCTTTAATTTCTTCTACTAATGCGTTCACCATCATTTGAGTGATATGCCCAATACTTACCACATGGAGAGGATCCTAAAAAATGAAATTCCAATGAGGTTTAAATTGCATTTCGAAATAATTCCTAGATTAGATATAAATATTAATATACTACTTACACTTTACCATTCTCCAGGCTCTCAAAGTACTATAGAAAATAATCCCTTTTTATCATAAAATTCCTCTACAGCAAGGGTTATAGATTCACTTTATCAAAAGCTGGGAGAACAACAGAGGATCCAAAAGCCATAGTATATGATTAAAATAAGTCATTAGGTGCTAGACACAATAATACAGCTAAGGAGTCCTGCTGACGATCACATATGATTCTTGTATTCAGCTATTTAGCTATTAGAGAGCATCCAAAGGAGGGCAA